>CAUYPK010103946.1:0-36222 GCA_963574355.1 Loris lydekkerianus
ATTGGAAAACTACCACGGTTTAAAATTTGTTATTCGGTAAAAAAAAAAAAAAAAAAAAAAAAAAAAAAAAAAGATATTAACCTGACTATTTAAAATTCTGCTAAGAGAAAACACACTATAAACAAAGCCAAATGATTAAAAACAAATTAGAACAAATACCTGCAATGCATATGACAAAAGGTTCATTTCTTTGTCATATATATGGAACCAATAAATCCACAAGGAAATAGAAAACAAGATCTCCTATACAATGTTGTACATGAGTCAACAATACTGTAATGTGTATTAAAAATTTGTTAAGATGGTCTATCTTATGTTATGTATTCTTTATCACAATAACCTTTTTAAAAAGAAAATGACCAACAACCTAATGGAAAAATGGGTAAGGAATATGAACTAGTTTACAAAAACAGAAAGAGCTCTTATACATAAAAAGATACTCAATCTCAAAAGAAAAAACAATTTGAAATTAATACTAGCAAACGTTTATAATGTTTACTATGTGCTAGATACTGTTCAAAGCACTTTGCATGCATTACCTCATTTAATCCTCACAAATACCACATAAGGCAGATAATATTATTAACCTCATTGTAGGGATAATAAACAAGAATGAAGAAGTTAAACAACTTCTCCAGTATCACAAGAGAAGTGACAGAGCAGGTGTATTAATGCAAGACATCTACTCTCACAGTCTGTACTATTCAATCTCTCATACTACATGAAATAACCATTTTTCACTCAGCACCCTACTAGCAAGGGTTTGCAGAAATTGACATTTAACTATTGGGAGTGTAAACTGATACTGCAGAAAGTAATTTTGCCAATTAAAAAAACACACACATGCTTTAAAGCCAGGAATTTGTGCATTATTGAAAAATACCTATATGATAATGATGGAAACAATCTATATATAGGTCCATAAATAGTATACTAGTAAAATACATTGTCCTATATAAAAAACAATGGATACCTACGGCTATTTAAAAAAATGGTAAGCCTGGGCAACATAGCAAGTCCATCTCTACAAAACCAATTTTTAAAAAACCAGCCTGAAATGGTAGTATATGTGCCTATAGTCTTAGCTACTAAGAAGCTAAGGGGGAAGAATCCCATGAGCCCAGGAGTTGGAGATTATAGTAAGCTACTGGGTATGCCACTGCACTCCAGGCCTGGGTAACAGAATGAGACTGTATCTAAAAAAGAAAGGTAAGGGCCAAGCGATTACTACCCTCTAATATAGGGGTCCTCAAACTATGGCCCACAGGCCACATGCGGCGGTGTGATTGTATTTGTTCCCATTTTGTTTTTTACTTCAAAATAAGATATGTGCAGTGTGCATAAGAATTTGTTCATAGTTTTTTTTTTTTTTAACTATAGTCCAGCCCTCCAACAGTCTGAGGGACAGTGAACTGGCCCCCCCTGTTTAAAAAGTTTGAGGACCCTTGCTCTAATTCCTCACTATTTTAAGTTCAATTTCATAAAATAATTGACAACAAAAGTAGTTAGCCTTTAAAAAATGTTAGCAGTAATCCCAGCACTCTGGGAGGCTGAGGCGGGCGGACTGCTTGAGTTCAGGAGTTTGAGACCAGCCTTGAGCCAGAGCAAGACCTTAAGACCTCATCTCTAAAAATAGAGATGAGCACCTGTAGTCCCAGGCAAGAAAATCACTTGATCCCAAGAGCTTGAGGTTGCTGTGAGCTGTGACCCATAGCACTAAACCCTAAGGCAACTGAGTGAGACTCTGTCTCCAAAAATAATGAATAAAATAAAAAAATAAGGTGAATAAACATTTTTTAAAGATTATAAAAGAAAGCTCTATATGTACTGACAAACATAACCTCCAAAATCAGTAAGGTGCAAACATAAATATATATCTACTATCTTTGTTCTTAAAATATTGTCAAAGTTTATACTAAGAAACATTAATAATTTTTCATACAATCAGTTTTGTATAATATTTTAATTATTTACCCATCAAGAAAAGGAAGATAAGGAAAATACAGGCAAATCTATTATTTTTATATATAATGCATTCTGAAACTAAGCTCAAAAGTCAAACTATTATTCCAAATGTATTTTAAAAGCTCCAAGTATATCCTACCTTTCAGAGACGATCTTCAACAAATAGTTCAAACGTTCAAAAGCTTCTCTTTCATAACAGCTGACCATAAATCTACTGCATACCTATGTATTCATTCGCTACTATGGTTGCAACCAGCAAATTTCTTTGTCCTAATTCTTTTCTAAGTATCACCCTCTAATCCCTCACTATTTTAAGTTCAATTTCATAAAATAATTGACAACAAAAGTATTTAGCCTTTAAAAAAATCTTAGCAGTATGGCCCTTTCTTAACACAAAATTTTACTGCAAAATCTAATTTGTAAAACAGATCTAAATGAAGACGCTCCTTTTGAAATGAGGTTGAAAAACCCAATAAATTGAATGTTTAAAGAAAGGCTAGGATTGTATCACAAAGGCCTATGAGCTTATGCCACAAAAATATTTCAAGAAGATTATTGTGTTTATTCTAGTTGGGCACAGAAATATGAAGACTGATATAAAATCAGTCATTATACATCGCTATAAATTACTCACCATAAGAGCCTCGGCCAGCCATTTTATGAAATTGTTGCCAAGTGAGAGGACCTTGAACCCCCCAAGGTCTTACTGTTCTTTTTTTCTGAATGGCATCCTGAAGAACTGGCTGAAGAGAGAGGAGCATTCGAAGTATATCCTGTGAGCACTGCATACTCACATCTACAAGCATTTTAAAAAAAAGTGAATAAGAATTGCTATTGCCAACACAAAATTTTAAGATAATACAAAACACATCTAGGGAAGTTTAGGTCTTCATCAAGAAGATTAAGCATCTCCTTATACAGAGAACTGTGTTAAGTTCTAAATTAAGTGATATGTAGAAATGGTTCTTCTAGATACTTAGAACCAAGAAAATAAACAATAAAGTCACTGTAACTCATCTCCTCAAAAAGAGTCATTCATTACCTGATTGATCAACTTATGTCCAAAAGAGGCAAATCTATAGAGACAGAAAGTAGACTAATGCTTGCAAAGTGGGTTGGAAGGAAATAGGAAGTGACTGCTAATGGGTATGGGGCTTAATTTGGAGGTAATGAAAATGTTCTGAAATTAATTGCAGTGGATTGCTGCACAATTTTATGAATACTAAAACCAATTAACTGTATGTTATTTTCTTTGTTTAAAACAGACTCACTTTGCCACCCTCTGTAGAGAGCTGTGACATCATAGCTCACAGCAACCTCAAACTTTTGAGCTCACGTGATCCTCTTGCCTCAGCCTCTCTGGTAGCTAGGACTACAGGAGCCTGCCAGAATACCCAGGTATTTTTAAAGATGGGGTCTTGCTCTTGCTGGTCTTGAATTCAGGCAATCTACCTGCCTTGGCCTCCCAGAGTGCTAGGATTATAGGTGTGTCACCACACCCAGCCTCAACTGCATGTTTTAATGAATGAACTATACCTTGTAGACTTTTAAACTCATTCAAACATATATTTCAATATTTTGATCATCTTGCTATACACCAAATACTATTCTAGGTACATAAAATATGTATGAAGAAACAATTAAGCAATAAACACTATTCTGTGTCAGAAAGCAATAAGCAAACAGTATAGAAACAAGCAAAAAAAAGTGGCATGGAACAGGGTTTGCAATTTTAATTGAGAAGATGACATCTGGCAAAATTAAAAAGAGATAGAGTTACCCACTTAACCTGGGGGGGAGAGAATCCAAGGCAGAGGAAAGAATTAAGCCAAAGGCTCTTATGTGGGAGTATTAAGGTATCCCAATAATGCACATTTATGTATTCTAGCATTATTTGTTTTTATATTTAGAAGTTTTAATTATAATACAGTAGAACCTCAACAGTTGACAACTTCTTTAAGCTGACCTAATTTTCACAGACCAGACATGCACCACACGTATGCATTGGTACAGTAGGCCTAGTTTATTAAGTTGACCACCTTTGTTGACCAGTTACAGTTCCTTGGGTGGTCAACTTTCAGAGGGGTATTTCTTTTTGGTTGTTCTACCTTCTTTGGACAAATTCTTGGGATAAAATTCATTTTTATGTCTATACCTTTCTAATTTATTGGTTTTTGTTTTATAAGATACAGTATCTCTGCTGCCTGGGCTAGAGTGCAGTGGTGTCATCATAATTCATGACACCCTCACCTGGGTTCAAGTGATCCTCCTGACTTAGCCTTCCAATTAGCTGGGACTACAGGTGTTAGCTTTCTTTCTTTCTTTCTTTTTTTTTTTTTTTTTTAAAGAGACAGGGTCTCACACTTGCTCAGACTGGTCTTGAACTTCTGGCTTCAAATAATCCTCTCATCTTGGAGGATTATAGGTATAAGCCAACCAAGCCTCACCAACTTTCTGTTTAAATCAGTATTTACTGTTATACAAAACACATATACATCAGGTAAAACTCAGTATTTTCTTGGCAAATACGTTGGTTCTTAAAAACAAATAATAGACTGGACATAGCAGCTTGTGTCGGTAGTCTCAGTACTTTGAGAGGCTGAGGTTGAAGTATTATTTGAGCCCAGGAGTTCAAAGCTGCAGTGAGCTATAATCAGATCACTGCACCCCAGCTGGGCAAATAGTGAGACACTCCCTATCTCTACAAAATATTAAAAAACAACTATCCAGGCATAGTGGCATGCACCTGTAGACCCAGCTGCTTGGGAGGCTGAGGCAGGAGAATCATTTGAACCCAGAAGTTTGAAGCTCCAGTGAGCTATGACTGCATCATTGCACTCCAGCCTGGGTGACACAGTTTCTTTAAAGATAAAATACATCCACACATCTGTACATCCATCCATCCATACATGCAAACAACAGTAAATAAAGAGGGCCATTAATGGTATTGCTGCTGTTGTCATTACTACTACTGTTGTCTGAGTTCTTACTATGTGTCAAATACTGCTTTTTTTTTTTTTTTTGAGCCAGAGCCTCAAGCTGTCCCACTGAGTAGAGTGCCATGGCATCACAGCTCACAGCAACCTCCAACTCCCGGGCTCAAGCGATTCTCCTGCCTCCACCTCCCAAGAAGCTGAGACCACAGGCGCCTGCCACAACACCCAGCTATTTTTTGGTGCAGCCGTCATTGTTGTTTGGTGAGCCTGGACTGAATTTGAACCCGCCAGCTCAGGTGTATGTGGCTGACGCCTTAGCTGCTTGAGCCACAGGCACCAAGCCAAGATTCTCTCAACATCTTATAAATTACTGACCCTTTCTTAAGAAACTGAGGCATAGGCAAGTTGGCTCCAGCCAGTAATCCTTGGCTAGGAGGCCAAGGTGGGTGGATTCATGGAGTTCAGGAGTTCGAGACCAACCTGAGCTAGAGCGAGACCCTGTCTCTAAAAATAGCTGGGAGTTGTGGCAGGTGCCTGTAGTCCCAGCTACTTGGGAGGCTGAGGCAAGAGGATTGCTTGAGCCCAAGAGTTTGAAGTTGCTGTGAGCTATAATGCCATGGTACTCTACCAAAGGCAACAAAGAAAAAGACTCTTGTCTCAAAATAAATAAATAAATAAATTAATTAAATTAAATTAAAAACACACAAAACAAAACAAAGAAAAGAATAAGAAGAAAAAAACAAAGGCATAGAGAGGTTAAATAACTTGCCCAAGGTCATAGGTAGTACACAGTGATGGAGTCACATTTCAAACCCAAGCAGTCTGACTCTACAGACTCTATTCTTCATACCATGTATGACTCAAAATGATCTTGCCTTTTTTAAAAATACCTTTTCTTGTTTTAATTTGGTCCTTGAGAATAATGAATTGGATGAATCATGATACCATGTCATATGTAAAAACTTAATCATTGGTCCAGGCACTGTCCTCTTATTTAATTTCACAAATTTCCCATAATAATAAAAACAGGCTCGGCGCTCATAGCTCAGTGGTTAAAGCGCTGGCCACATGCATCGGGGCTGGTGGGTTTGAATCTGGCCTGAGCCTGCTAAATAAACAAAAATAGCCGGGTGTTGTGGTGGATGCCTGTAGTTCCAGCTACAAGGGAGGCTGAGGCAAGAGAATCGCTTAAGCCCAGAAGTTTGAGGTTGCTGTGAGCTGTAACGCCATAGCACTCTACCAAGGGTGATGTAGTAAGACCGTCTAAAAAAAAAAAAAAAATATATATATATATATACACACACACACACACATATAAAATAAAAAAAATAAAATTAACAACTGTAATTTCACTGACCAAGAACTAGAATATTACATAAATCAATCTTACTAAGTGTTCCTCCCTATTCTATCCCTTGGTCATTTTTGGACACATACAAAATTTTAAAAATTAAATAATACTCTGAATTTTATGTGCATGTAAATAATACATTTCATTTTGCTAGTTTCTTAACTTCATTAAAGGTAATACTTTAAAAAGGCATCTTACTATACATAATCTTCTGGGACTTATTCCTCTCTCAATATTATTACTAAGATTTATCTACTTGTTATATGTAACTTCATACATTTTCAGAGCTTATTTAACACTATCTACACTACCATAATTACTTATCCATTATTCTGTTGATGGGCCCATTTTTATTTCCTTTAATCCTGCATTATAGTTTTAGTAGTCCTCGTAATCTGTAAGTAATTTAAAGGCAGAACATCTTCATAGTTCCCAAAAATACCAAGGACACTGTTTTCCATGTGTATAAAAATAATAATTGAATTAGCAAATGACACAAGGACCAAAGAAAAGTTTGTTATATGACATATGCCACCGAAGAACGTAGTTTTTTTTTTTTTTTTTTTTTGAGGGAGGGAGTGTAAACCCAGATAAGCAATTGGAAAAGCTTAGATTCTTACTAAGAACCACATATTTGGTCTATAAACAAAAGTTAGAAAAGTTAATCAGTGAAACACAATCAGGTATAGGTTGCTAAGCCTGAAGGAAAAATTTCTAATTGATAATTTTAATAATAGCTATTTATGTTCATTCAATATTTAGTATGTGCTGAGCACTACATTTAATATGGATTAACTCATTAGAGCTTTACAACACTATACAAGTCAAATTCTACCTTACTAATACTTAAAAGATGAAGAGACCTAGATGATAAATTAACTTGTCCAAGACCATGCTGCTAGTGAGCAGCATAACTAAGTCCCATTCCCAGAGTTTGATTTAGAATGACTGAGGTCGAATGTGAAAATAGGCATTTCTACCAAGATCTCAGGTGATGTCTGAAGCTGCTAATCTGGGAAACTAGACTCTGGAAACCACTATCCTAGTAAGTAACTTTCCCACTGTCCAACAACTGCTCCCCTAATCCTCAGCCATAAAAGCAATCACAGGAAAATTTTCACTTCTTTCCTTGTTCAAGAGAATAATTTCCTGTATCTGTACCCATAAACTATGCCTTTCCTTATTCTTAGAATGGACATTTCCTATTTAAGGGTATACTTACCCCTCCACTTGTGCACTAATTTCTATTATTTCTCACTTAAAGACTTTGCTCCTACAATTTTATTTTCTTGTGCCTGCATCAATATTTCCTCTCTATGTAGGGGTGGGGATGAGAAAATGTCAGATGCTGGTCAAAGGGCACAAAATTTCAGTTAGAAAGAATAAGCATTTGTTATCTTTTGCACAGTATAATGACCACAGTTAATAATAATCTATTACATATTTGAAAATTGCTGAAAGAACAGGTTTTAAATGTTCTCACCACAAAAAATAAGTAGGCGAGGTAATGGATAAATTAGTTTGACTTACTCTTTCTACAATGTATATGTGTATCAAAATACTACACTGTACCCAATATTATAATATGTAATTACTGTCTATTTTAAAAATTCCTATCAGATAATTCCCAGTGTACCCTCCCCACCAAAAAAACTCTATTATCCTATTTATAGCAAAAATCTCCAAAGAATCATCTAAAGTTGGTTCTCCCCTTCTCTCTTGAACACTCTAGTCAGGTTGACTGAAACTATTAATAAAAGGTCACCAATCTCCATGCGGTCATATCCAATGGTCCTATCTCAATTTTTACTTTGATGTATCATAGTGTTTGATACAGACGATCACTTTCTCCATCTTCAAATATTCCCTATACTTGGTTTCTAGGATACCATGCTCTCTTAGTATTCCTCTGTCACCTGTGCTAGAGAGCCATCGCCTTGGCCTACCTCACCGCAACCTCGCCTTCCTGGACTCAAGCAATCCTCCTATCTCAACCTTCAAAGAAACTGGGACTACAGGTGTAAGCCACTACACCTAGCTAAGTTTTCTATTTTTAGTACAGACGGGGTCTTGCTTTGCTCAGGTTGGTCTCAAACTCCTGAGCCAAGTGATCCTCCCACCTCAGCGTCCCAGAGGGCTACGATTACAGGCATGAGCCACCATGCTTGGCCAAGCTCCATAGCTTTTCACACTGACAACTCACATAAAAAGATCTTAATCTCCACAATCACGCCTCTGAATTTAAAACTCATATTTTCAAATGCGTACTTGACTTCCTCTCCCACTGTTTCAAGTTATCCTTGAAGATTCATCTTTTCTTAGAAAAGTATCACGAAATCCTGTAGGTTCTATTTGTCAAATATATCTAGATTCTACAATTTACATCTCTATTGCTTACAGTCTTGTTCATGCTACCATCATCTTTTACCTGGATTACTGCAACTGAATTCCAACTGATCTATCTACTTCTATTCTCGCTTTCACCACCTCCAAACCCCACGCAATTTTCCACACAATAGCCAGGGTGACTTTGGCTTATAAAAAATAAATCGAAAGAGATCATGTTCCTTCCGTGTTCAAACTGTCCAATAGCTTTCCATCATATTTAGTATGAACTACAAAGGTCTTACATGGCCTGCATGATTTTGGTGCTTAGCCACCTCTTAGATTTCATCTCCTACCAGGTTTTCCATCACCTAATGCATTGGAGCACCATTAACCTTTTTTTTTTTTTTGAGACAGAGTCTCACTTTATTGCCCTCAGTAGAGTGCCATGGCGTCACTGCTCACAGCAATCTCCAACTCCTGGGCTTAGGCAATTCTCTTGCCTCAGCCTCCTGAATAGCTGGGACTACAGGCGCCTGCCATAATGCCCAGCTACATTTTTTTTGTTGCAGTTTGGCCGAGGCTGGGTTTGAACCCGCCAACCTCGGTATATGGGGCTGGCGCCTTACCCACTGAGCCACAGGCGCCAGTCACCATTAGCCTCCTTAATGTTACTCAAACTATATAAAGCACAGTACTCCCTTAGGGTCTGTGCACTTTGCATTGCTTCAAACACTCTTTGCTCACTTAACCACGCAGCTTACATTCCCCCACTTATATAAGAGTCTGTCCAAATACTCTCCACTTCAGTAATATCTTCTCTGACAAAAGATCTCAAATAATACACATTTGTCTTTTTCTACTCTTTTACCTTGCTTCTCTTTTTTCAAAGCTTGTTACTATTATACAATTTTTTTGTTGTTTATTGTCTGCCGTTTCCACAAGAAAAAGAGTCTCAAAAAGGGTAGAAAGTATGGCTAATTTGTTCAACAGTGAACTCGGGACATTGACTAGCACATGAAAAGTGCTCAATAAATATTTGATGAGTAAAAGAATGTTGAATAAAGAACGTAACTAACAATTTTCGCTAATTAACACACGTGCAAAGTGCCTTTTATATTCCTATATAAGTACATAATTAATATTTATAATAACCATACTTTTATTAATGAAATTAAACTAAATTGTTAAGAAGAAATTCTCCCTTTAAAAATGTTATCCTTAAAGGAGTTTTAAGTCCTGGTTTGAGCATCTCCATTAGTACATAAGAAACTGCCTTTAATACAGCAGTTCTAAACCTGTGGGTCACGACTCCTTTTTTCCATTTGTAACAACATAGCAATTAGGAAGGTTGAGAACCACTGCTTTAATACCTTTCCCTAAGAAAAGCAAAGTCATACAACTAAAGGAAAACAACCAAAAAAACTGTTAGTATACTTACCATTTCTTTTGGACCAGGGATGTAAGCATGAACTTTTCACAAGTGCTTCATCAACTTTTCCTCCTGACATATTATCCATGAACTGACGTCCATGTTCTAATGCAAGGTAGCAGTCATTGCAAAAGTCCCGCTCTTCAACACGTACCCAATTGCTAACACCACCACTTTTGGGGAAAGGGTCTTGGTCTGCTGTTCCAAAGGGTGAAAATAAATTAGTGCACTGATCTTGTAGTAATAATATTAAATCATCAGGTAATTTTTCAGATTCCTTTAGTCCTCCATTAATATGTTCAGCAGAGGTAGCCCTGAGAGCTTCGAAACGTTTTTCTGCTTCTTTGCCACAGTCTGTGTTGCGTCCTATGATATCTAGTTCATCTTCAAGAAATAATCCTGAATTGTTTCCAAATTTTCTGTTCATGACAGCACTGAAGCCGCAGGTACACCTATACTGTGCTTCCTGCGTTGGATCTGGAATGTAAACTCCAACATCGGCACCCTTGATATTCATATTGCAGACACAGATACAACAACTATCAAAGTTACAGTCTTTAAATAAATTCATAACTGATTCTGAAAGGATGAGGTTTACATAAAGACTGTGTGCTTCAGGGATGGAAGGGACAGTTGCAGGTTCCACAGAATTAAGAGGTCTGCATGTAGATGGGGTAGAAGCTGGTGAATATAAGTCTGAATTTTCGTATTTGACTGAACCTTGAGCACTAGCAGGTCCACCAGCTCCACGAGGAGTCCGAGGAGTCCTTGGAGTCGGAAATCTAGGAGTGGATGGAGAGGGAAGAATTCCTGTTCCACCATTGCTAGGAGGTGCACTGCTAGGAGGCATCCCAAAAGAAGCATGAGTTTGAGGAGTATAAGCAGGGCCATATTCTTGATCCATGTTACTTCCATCACTATTGTCATGAGGATAAAAGAAAATCAAATATGTAAACAAAGAAACATATTAGTAATGTGAAACAGAACTAAAAATCTCAAATGTTTCTCAGTAACATTAAAAATTATGAAAAGAGAATTAGTACAGAAATTACCAGTATAATCAAGTCTTATTTCTAGTTAACATATTCACTCTTAACTGATTGTTGTGGGCTAAGGATCACTCAACTAGCTCCAAAATTAGAATTAAAATCTGTATCCATACCAGACATAAGTATTTATGATCTATAAATTTCTTATACTGGAAATAATCATATTTCTTTGATTCTACAATGTTATCGATTGGAAAAAAACAAAATCACAATCTTAAAGATGTTCATGTGTAAAAAGATCTTAAAGATGTTCATGTGGTCTTAAGTCTTCCAACAGTTTATCCATACCCAACTATTATCATTGTAATTAATCAAAAAAAATTTTATTTATTTATTTGAGACAGAGTCTCACTTTGTCACCCTCAGTAGAATGCCGTTGTGTCACAGCTCACAGCAACCTCAAACTCTTGGGCTTAAGCGATTCTCTTGCTTCATTCAGGCTCCCAAGTAGCTGGGACTACAGGTGCCCGGGACAATGCTCGGCTTTTCTTTTGCGGTTTTGCTTGTCATTGCTGTTTTAGCTGGCCAGAGCCGGGTTTGAATCTGCCACCCTCAGTATATGGGGCTGGCACCCTACCCACAGAACCACAGGCGCCACCCCCAAAAAACTTTTAGAGTTCGCTAGGAGCCCGTGGCACAGTGGTTACGGCTCCAGTCACATACACCGAGGCTGGCAGGTTCCAACCCAGGCCAGCTAAACAACAATGACAACTACAACAAAAAATAGCTGGGTGTTGTGATGGGCACCTGTAGTCTCAGCTACTTGAGAGACTGAGGCAAGAGAATCACCTAAGCCCAAGAGTTTGAGGTTGCTGTGAGCTGTGATGCCACAGCACTCTACCGAGGGTGACATAGTGAGACTCTGTCTCAAAAAAACAAAAAAAAACTTTTAGAGTTTTTCAAAACAAATATTCTTTTTCCAGCATGCCTGATGGTTCTTTGGAGAAAAAAATAAAGATGTATAAGCATTCACATACTATAATAACAACATAAATCATACCCATCTTTGATAAATGGCATTGCAGGCCCTGAAGGAAGCAATTCCAATTTTCCAACAGTCCAACTCTGACGGTAAATACACTCTTCTGGCAATTTGATAGGTGGCAGATATTGGCTTGGTAGAGTTTTTAGAGGTGCAAACATGGAACATCCCACCAGAACTTGACAATTTTCGGGCTTATAGACATAAGAAAAATCCTACAATATAAAGACCATGGGCTTTCAGTATCTTATCTTCCAGGGGGAAAAAAAACAAAGAAAAAACCCAAACAGACTCTGGATTTATTTTCCTTTCTTTAAACAGAATAAAAGAGAAAAAGAATTCTTTTCTTAAATGTAATCTTAATAGTGTTACCACAATTTAGTCCTCAAATTTGTCAGCTACGAAACTAAAATCACTATGAAAGGATTTTTGAAGATAGCAACAAACTAATTCTATAAGAAAATATAGGAAGTAAATTATTTTTCTAGAAAAATAAAATACTTACTTTAATTTCAGAAGGTTTTGGGCTACAGAATCCCTCATCAACCTCAATTTTGAACTGTGCTCCTGTACTAGAACTATTTCCTTCTAGAACAGTTCCTCCAGGTGTTGCATCCATACTACCATATTCTTTATTATTCATATTCATTGGGGAAAATCCCATAATATGTTGTTCCAATGATGGTGGTGTAGGATACATCTTATGAAGATCTGCAGTGCCTATATTTAATAAAACATACATTTTAACATAAGACTAAAAAGAGGTGAATCTGTGTTTAAAACAAATGGAGCAGGGAGCGGGGAGCTTTGTTCAGATTAAAAGTTTGTAAATTTATTTGGAGCACAGATTTGGAAAGCTTACTTATGCAAGATAACGGGTCCAGATTTCCTGTCTTTGACTCCTTGCAGCTGGCTTTCTCATCTGATCCATTCGTTGATTTTTTAGATCCAGGCTATTTTAAAAAAGCACATATTTATCTGAAGTTTTACATTCAATATGATCTCAAAATAGTAATCATTCAGACGTAATTTAAAAGTAAACCCACTTATTAAAGGTAATATTTTGGATGTATCATAGAGCCAAATACATACTAGACGTAGTCTAAAGATAAAAAATATATCTTTTACTATCACTGATTCCAGATTAACTTATCTCAATATTTATTTGATAAGCCTCCAAATTAAGAAGTAAAAGTCCATCCAAAGATGACCAACATTTTAAAAACACACAAGGCGGCTCAGCACCTGTGGCTCAAGCAGCTAAGGCACCAGCCACATACACCTAAGCTGGCAGGTTTGAATCCAGCCTGGGCCTGCCAAACAACAATGATGGCTGCAACCAAAAAATAGCCGGGCATTGTGGCGGGCGCCTGTAGTCCCAGCTACTTGGGAGGCAGAGGCAGGAGAATCGCTTGAGCCCTGGAGTTGGAGGTTGCTGTGAGGCTGTGATGCCACAGCCACTCTACCCAGGGCAACAGCTTGAGGTTCTGTCTCAAAAAAAGAAAAAAAACAAACAAAAAACACACAAGAAGCAAGAATATCCTAAAACTTAAAATCCATTAAAAGAAAAAATAAAACCTGCAATAAGAAGGATTTGTAATTATCAGAATTGCTTTCCCCCACACCTGAACGTTCAGAAAAGAGAATTGCTTCTTAGTAAAAGAAGCTTACTTGCTTATTTGTCCCAGTAAGTAGAAGACATCAAGTCTCCTATATAATCAATCTTCCCTCTGAATCCTTATATACTTTTACCTTGTTGTAATAATCTCCTTACCATGCAAAAATACCATAAAAGGCAAAACTGAGCAAAAACTTCACAAAGATCTCATGACAAAACAATAGAATGCTTAACTAAAACTAAATTTTAATGCACTGAACAAACCAAGTTTTGCCATCTCCAATGTATCACCAATGTTTTTAGAGCTTACAACATTTGCTCCATTTCTTCTGTTAGACACTTTATGATAAATATGTAGACTGAGCTCTCACTACAACCTTTCTACCTTAGAGGAACCACAGCTGATATATATATGGTAGTGGAGAGAAAGTAGAAATGTACAAAAGTATTCAAGGATATACATTCACTCAATAAAGGGTGCCCTAAAATATACAACATTATGGGATACAGAGTAAAAGGAGTAAAAGTTTATGTACAGCTATATCTACCACATATATGTATATATATACACACATATACATATATAGACACATACACTGAGAGGATTAAAAGCATATGTTATATAGGACAAGAAAGACCAACTGTACCATACAAGTTACCAGGCTATTTTTATGCATATGAAAAAGAAATTTTCTTGTATGATAATGCAGCACCCAATTCATGAAAAAGGAATTCTCTTGTATAATAATGAAGTACCCAATTCATTACTTTGCCAGAGACCTGACATGCTAAAAAGAAAATCTAGTTTTAATTTCTTTTACCTTCACCTTTCTCTGTAAATGGTTGTTAAAGACTCCATCTTTCTTTCTGCTTTCATTGTTATAGTATGTACCTGTCTTAACAGCTGTGGAGCAAAATTAATTTAAAAGAAGTGCTTAATAAATTGTCAAAGTTTGTAATTTTAACATTAATTACTTACATATTCTCTAAACAAGTCCATTTCAGAATAATTTCTCAAACTAGAGAATTTTTTTTTTTTTGGAGACAGAGTCTCATTATGTTGCCCTCAGTAGAGTACTGTAGCATCATAGCTCATAGCAACCTCAAACCTGGGCGTAAGGGATTCTCTTGCCTCAGCCTCCCAAGTAGCTGGGACTACAGGCGCCCACCATAAAGCCTGGCTATTTTTTGGTTGTAGTTGTCGTTGTTTAGCAGGCCTGAGACAGGTTAGAACCCACCAGCTCCTGGTGTATATGGCCAGTACCCTAACTACTGCTCTATGGACACAGAGCCCATAGAGAATTAAAAAAACAAGAAAGTAATTTTCCTTCCTAAAAACTACAAAAAAGAACATGGCAAGAGCTAAAATTAAGCTTCATCGTGTGTCAAATATGCAAACAAAAGGAGAAAACCTAACTCAACAGTTTATAGGTGACACTATATCAAGACTACTCAAATATGAGATTTAAAAAAACAAAACAAAACCCATTATGCTCAGCACCTATAGCTCAGCGGCTAGGGTGCCAGCCACATACACCAGAGCTGGCGGGTTCGAATCCAGCCCCAGTCTGCCAAACAATGACAACTACAACCAAAAAATAAAAACAGGCATTACAAAGTGAGGCTCTGTCTCAAAACAAACAAACAAACAAACAAAACCATTAATGAGATTTTTATTATAAAACTGGCTGGGTGCGATGCCACATGCTTGTAATCCTGACGTTTTGGGAAGCTGAAGTAAGAAGACATCTTAAGGTAAGAAGTTCATAGACAATCTGGGCAATATGGCAAGACCCCATTTTATAAAAGAATTTAAAAATTAGCCTGGTGTGGTAGTGTACTACTTGGGAGACTGAGGCAAGAGAAATGCTTGAGCCTAAGAGTTTGAGGTTGCTGTGATCTGTGATGACGACACTACACTCTACCTGGGGGTTAGAGCAAGAATTTCTGCCAAAAAAAAAAGGAAAGAAAAGAAAGAAATAACTATTTCTTAATCATTAATGGATTACTTACTGTTAGTTCATCTTCATCAGAATTGAAGAGATTATCCAGGTCAGTATAAGAGACAGCCAGGTCTGAGTCATAAATCAAACTGGTTGATGGTGGACGAGCATGACTTGAAGGACGCGGAGTATCTACATATGTCAATCAGAAAAATAAAACAAAACTCTATGGCTGACCAAGTATTATTTTATTGACTTAAACTATATATACATATATATATAAAATCTTACATTTATAAGGGGATTATGCAATAAGCAGTTATAATTTTTTGTGTAAAATTTAAAAATGTTTTTCATATAAATTATAAATGGTGATACCTTTCTCAGGAAGCTCATCAAAAACCATGTAATACATAACATAGCTAAGTACGCCACATAAATAATTCATGTATCAAATAAAAAATAAATAAAAATATAAACACTATTAGGACAATAAAATTAAACACACACACTTTAATTTAATGGGTGGAAAGAAGGTAATTGGTGGGACCACACCTACAGTGCATTTTACAAGGGTACATGCTAAATTTACTAAGTGTAGTGTATAAATGTCTTAACACAATAACTAAGAAAATGCGGTGAAGGCTACGTTAACCAGGTTGATAAAAATATTTCAAATAGTATATAAAACTAGCACATTGCACCCCAATGATTACATTAATCAAAAAATAATTTTAAGAAATTGTGGGTTTTGATCTAAGGGATCATAGGCAATGATCTTATTCAATATTCTCATTATAAAGATAAGAACTATTATTGGTTGTAAAGCAGAAAAGAATTTTTTAATTTTTTTAAAATCGAGACAGAATCTTACTCTGTCACCCCCAGTAGAGTGCCCTTTATAGCTCACAGCAACCTCCAATTCTTGGGCTTAAGCGATTCTCTTGCCTCAGCCTCCCTAGTAGCTGGAACTACAGGCATCTGCCACAATGCCCGGCTATTTTTTTTTTTCTGTTTGTTTAGCAGGCCCAGGCAGAGTTCAAACCTACCAGCCCTGGAGCATGTGGCCAGTGCCTGAACCACTGAGCTATAAGCATCCAGCCAGGAAAGAATTTTTGATAATAAAAATAATTTCTATTATCTGAACTTGTGTTTCTCAATAAAAGATAAACAGGCTCGGGCGGTGCCTGTGGCTCAAAGGAATAGGGCGCCAGCCCCATATGCCAGAGGTGATGGGTTCAAACCCAGCCCTGGGCAAAAAGCACAAAAAAAAAAAAAAAAAAAAAAAAAGATAAACAGGCTTGGCACCCATAGTACAGTGGTTATGGCACCAGCTACATACATTGAGGCTGGCGGGTATGAACCCATCCCTGGCCAGCTAAACAACAATAACAAATGAAACAAAAAATAGCCAGGTACTGTGGTGGGCACCTGTAGTCCCAGCTACTTGGGAGGCTAAAGCAAAAGAATCACTTAAGCCCACGAGTTTGAGGTTACTGTGAGCTGTGACTCCACAGCATTCTACTTAGGGTGATGTACTCAGACTGTCTCAAAAAAATAAAAAATAAAAGATAAACAATAAATCCATCATTTTAAGAAAGGTTCCTTTCTGTTCTTTTCTTTTTTTTTTTTGTAGAGACAGAGTCTCACTTTTTTGCCCTTGGTAGAGTGCCATGGCGTCACACAGCTCATAGTAACCTCTAACTCCTGGGCTTAGGTGATTCTCTTGCCTCAGCCTCCCAGTAGCTGGAACCACAGGCGCCCGCCACAACGCCCAACTATTTTTTTGTTGCAGTTTGGCCAGGGCTGGGTTTGAACCCACCACCCTAGATATATGGGGCTAGCACCCTACCCACTAAGCCATAGGCACCGCCTAAGAAAGGTCCCTTTCTATGAAATGTTGCAAAAGGCATATTAGAAGTCCAACAATATCATGTCAGTTTGTAGTAACAATCCTGGATTGCAGTATTTTGATTAGGAAATAAAAGTTTTACCTTGCTTGATAGAGGGATTGAATAATGACATAGCATCCTCTTCATGTGACAACACTGTTACACTAGGTGTCCCATCTTCTACCTGTAAATAAATATTACATGTTAGGCTAAAATATATAATTTACCAACAACGAACTACCAATTATCAAATAGCTGTATGTCCAGCATTCTGCTAAATGTTCCACATACATTATTACTGATTCTCACAGTTAACAACTTACAGATAAGAAACAGAGGCCCTAAAGATAATCTGCCCCAGGATATATGGCTGGTAAGCAGTGGGAGCAGTGATTTTAACCTTTATCTGTAAGATTCTTTTTTTCCCCCCAATTTTTCAGTGTATGTGGCTGGCACCATAACCACTGTGTTACAGGCGCCAAGCTGTATCTGTAAGATTCTAATGTCCATGTTGTTTCTATTCTACCTGCAGCTTTCCCAGCTGCTATTGTTTTCATATTTGCAAAAGGATAAAATTTCAAGTACCTGACACATAGTATAGCTAAGTAAAACTCTGTGAAATTAACTCTTTGTATTAAACATATTATTGGATCCTTTTCACAATTTTATAGCTTTCAGTTTTCATATTTTGTACTTAAAGCAAAATTCCCATCTACCAGAGTTATCTTTTTTTTCTGAGACAGGTCTTGCTCTGTCATGCAGGCTAGAGCACAGTGGCATCATCATAGCTCATTGCAACCTCTAACTCCTGAGCTCAACTGTTCCTCAATCTACTTCCCAAAAAGCTGGGACTACCACCTGATGTGTCACCTGCCCAGCATCGTCTATTTTTTGTAATGATGGGGTCTCACTATATAGATCAGGCTGGTCCCAAAACTCCTGGCCTCAAGAGATCCTCCTGCCTTGGCCTCCTGAAGTACTAGGACTACAGGTGAAGCCACCTCACCTAGCCACTAACAGAGTTATCTTACACTTAACAGATCCTCAAATATTTGATTTTTAATCAAGTAATTAGTTCTATACCTATACGTCACCAATGTAAGTTTCTGCTTTCAGTCTATTCTATAAGTTCCTAAATCACATAGTCAAAAATATGCAATTTTAGGCCAGGTGCGGTGGCTCATTGAAATCCCAGCATTCTGGGAGGCTGAGGGAGGTAGACAGCTTGAGCTCAGGAGTTTGAGATCAGCCTGAACAAGAGCAAGACCCTGGTCCTAAAATAGTCGGGAGTTATGGTGGACAACTGTAGTCTTGGCTACTCAGGAAGCTGAGGTAAGAGGGTCACTTGAGCCCAAAAGTTTGAGGTTGCTGTGAGCTATGACACCAGGACAGGCACTCAACAAGGGGTGACAAAGTGAGACTCTTGGTCTCAAGAAAAAAAAAAAAAAAAGACAAGTTATTTATGACATATTTTTAATTCACTGTCAAGATAGTCCAAAATGTCCTGATTTCAATTATGATAGAAGTTAATGTACTCTTTATCCAATCCAGAAACTTTTTTTTTGTGAGACAGAGTCTCAGTCTATTGCCTTAGGCTAGAGTGTCATGGCATCAGCGTAGCTTATAGCAACCTCAAACTCTATGGGCTCAAGATGTCTCTTGCTTCATCCTCCCAAGTAGCTGGGACTATAGGCATCCACACCCAGCTAATTTTTTCTATTTTTACTCAGGCTGGTCTTAAACTCTGGAGTTCAAGCAATCCTTCAGCGTTAGCCTCCCAAGATGCTAGGATTACAGTGGTGAACCACTGCACCTGGCCCATACAACACAGAAACTTTTAAAGTAAACAAAAATCTTTTCATCATCAGAGATCAGCTATAATACGTACCATGTGCCTGATTTATTCATTCAAAAAAATGTTTTCTAAGTAAAATGATTACTCTTTTTATACTAAGAGAAGAAAGTGAGATAGGTATAGTAGTTAAGTATGTTACTATATGCTGTGCTACAAAATCATCAGTGATCCCTTGGAGTACTGTGACTTCTCTTACCTTGTGTTTTTTTGTAGCTTCTCTCTCGCTATTTTGTCTTTCTTTTTTATCAGGAAAAAGGAACTCTTCATCTCCTTCAACAAATGCGTATGGATCAATTTTAGGTTCTTGTTCTGTATCAGACACTATTGCTGAAAGATACTGATTTTTAATTTGATATTGCTGCACTAATTCATCAGAAACTTTTAAAGGTTTCTTACATCGCACCATTAACCTGCATTAGAAAAAAATCAGAAAATTATATTAGCCACAAAAGCATAAAAAATTTCCAAAACGACTCATTACCATGAAATTTTTAGAAGATTATCTAACTTACTTTTTACAAATGAAAAAACTGAAGCATAGAAAGATTATATGATTTATTGAAGTCTCAAATTTAGCTAAAATCCAGGTTCTTATATCTATATGACCCTTCCATCAAAATATGTTGTCTTTAGGTAACTCACTTTCTCAAGTCCTCGAACACATTAACTTGCCCAAATCTTCACTGAAAGGGGCTCTTAAATCTCACCTGCTCCATATAGTGAATTTCAAAGTATGGGCTTTACAGGGTGGCAATGTACTTTTATAAAACTTACATAATCAACATGATTATCCTTTTCTTACAGCCATCAATAGAGGTATTTTAAATTTACAATCTTTAAAGGCTTGATATGTGTGTCACAAAAATAACATTATAGTACTATTAATTCTGGTAGGATATTTTACATGGCAAAGTAAACTTTCAGGACAAGTACCTCAGTATTTTTTCTATTTATTTATTTATTTATTTGCAGTTTTTGGCCGGGGCTGGGTTTGAACCCACCACCTCCGGCACATGGGGCCGGCACCCTACTCCTTTGAGCCACAGGTGCCAGCAGTATTTTTTCTAACCATATTGGAATATTGATTTTTTACATTAGTCTTTTGCTTTAATATGGTGACTTAAAAATGTATGCTTCTCTCTACTCTGCTAAAATAACCAATAAAATGACAAGGGATGACAGAACAAGAGAAAAGGTTAACAGTGATGTTGGAAAGATGAACAGATCAGACAAAGCTGATATCTAAGGCTGACAGAGGGAAGCCACAAGAAGCAAGCTGATCTGTACACCACAGAACTCTGAAAAACAGGGGGACTTTTATATATCTCTGCAGATCAAGGTGCCCAAAAAGTATGAACACAGAATGACTTCTAGTTTGTACAGGACACCTTTAGTTAGATTCTCAAATTTCTATTCTATCAGGTTTACAAAGCTCGGGTCCCAACTTGTCAAAACAATGGCTTCTTGCCAAATCATGTTCAAATTCCTATAATGACTATTTCACTCTGAGGTAAAACCAAAATCCTTATAAATAGCCTAACAAAACCTTCCATAATCTGGTTCTTCTTTTCCTTTCCAATTTCATCTTTTATTATTTCTAAGTGAGTCCTCTCATTCACACTGCTTCCAAGGGCTTTCCTGATGTTTCTCAACGGGCCAAACTCCTGACTGTTCCCTTTATTTGGAACATTCTTTCAAATATCTGCAAGAGCAACTCCTTCACTTCCTTCTAGTTTTTGTTTAAATATTACTTTATCTATAAGACTAAGACCTTATACTGATTGTAATATGTCCACCTGCCTCAGCACTAATCCACACTACCCTGGATCTACTTTCTGCCTAGAGAGCCTATCTTTTAACATGTTACGTAATTTATTATAGTTGACTGTCACTCCCACTAAAATATAAAATCCTTACAAGGATAGGAATCTTGCTTTTGTTCATTAATTATCTCAAATGAGTAAAGTGTACCTGGCGCAAATAACTTCTAATGAACAAATTAAATTAAAAGCCACACAGGACTAAGGTATTCTTGCATTAGTAATCCTAAAATACAATCTCTTGTTCTTTGAAATAAATCAGTTTTTAGACATTAGTAAGTGCTGATGCCACTACTTATCTATTCTGAGTCTTGAGAAAAAAATAGTAAGTTATTTAAGGTTTGGGAGCAATGAAAGTAAACTCTTTGAATGATAAGGATATAATATCTCAATCCATTCACTAATGCACTACACCAGCACTCTATTCTTTATAAACTAAGGAGAAAACAGGCCATCAGAACAAAAACATTATCTAAACATGCTATTGAATGTTCAAATACATATCATTATTCCCCGTATTCTTCAGATATATCCCCTGAACTAAAATCCCAAGTCTACAAAAACTTTCTTCCATAGGAACATAGTGCTAACACACTGTCAACAGGGACATACCATTGTATAATTAATCATTAAAACAGTTCTGTCCAGAATACTCAGATGAGTATTTCTTAAGAGTAGCTTTGTACCTCACTGCATCAGACCCTAAATAACTATTGCCTGAATTGTCTACCAGATATTCACTAATATAAATCTTTTCAAAACAGTATGCCTACTTTGACATGTACTTTCTTAATGAATACTTGAAATGGAGGTTATTCTGCCTTTGATGTGGAAATTATGTAGCAACAAACATGGTTTACTAAGTTTAGACAGTGGCAAAGTTAGGGTTGGAAAGATTTTGAGAATTCATATTCAAATAACTATTCCTACAGTTGAAGTTATAAACAATTCTCCCATCCCCAGTCTGAGAGACACCACTATGCTTATTTAGAGGTAAATAAAACAAGCCTGCTTTTCATAGTCAGTTGTCCTCTGGCAGAAACACAAAAACTCCCGTGCTACTCATATGGTAGCTGCTAAACTCTAGAGTGCAATAACATGATTAAAAAGACCAATCCTATGAGAAACTAATCAAGAACACAAGTCCCTTTACAGTAGCTTCAAAGAAAATGAAATACCTAGGAATATACCTAACAAAAGAGGTATAATTTTCATAAAGAAAATTATGAAACCCTAACAAAAGAAATAGCAGAAGATACTAACAAATGGAAGAACATAACCATGCTCATGGCTGAGAAGAATCATTATTAAAATGTCTATACTTCCCAAAGCAATCTACAGATTCAATGCCATCCCTATTAAAATATCAACATACTTTCAAGACTTGGAAAAAATAATTCTTCATTTTGTATGGAACCAGAAAAAAAAAATCGCATATAGCTAAGGTAATTCTTAGTAATAAAAACAAAGCCAGGGGCATCAGCCTACCAGACTTTACGCTATAATACAAGGCCATAGTGATCAAAACAGCATGGAATTGGCACAAAAATAGAGGCAGACATCTGTTACCGAATAGAAAATCAGGAGATGAAATTATTATCTTACAGCCACCTGATTTTTGATAAACCAAATAAGAACATACACTGGGGGAAAGAATCCCTACTCAAAAAATGGTGCTGAGAGAACTGGATATCCACATGTAAAAGGTTGAAAATGGACCTGCACCTTTCTCCACTCACTAAAATTGATTTAAGATAAATAAAAGATCTACATTTAAGGCATGAAACGATAAAATTCCAAAAAGCAAGCACAGGAAAAACACTTGAAGATATTGGCTTGTCTTTATGAAGACTTCTGTGGCAACTGCCCAACAAAAATAAACAAATGGGACTTAATTAATATGAAAAGCTTCTGTATAGCTAAGGAGTCAACAACCAAAGCGAATAAACAACCTACACAATGGGAAAGGATATTTGCATATGTGGATCAGACAAAAGCTTGATAACTAGGATCTGCAGCAGTGGTTCTCATGCTGTAATGTATTTTCATAGTGAAAAAGGGGTTGTGACCCACAGGTTGAGAACCGCTAATCTACAGAGAACTCAAATTAATCAACATGAAAAGACCCAACAAACCCTTAGATTACTGGGCAAGAGAGATGAAAAGAATCTTTTCTAAAGAAAACAGATGAATGGGTAACAAACATGAAAAAATGCTCATTGTCCCTAATCATTGAAGAAATGTGAATCAAAACCACCCTAAGATATCATCTAACCCCAGTGAAATTGGTCCACATCACAAAAACCTCAAAACTGCAGCTGCTGGCGTGGATATGGAGAGATGAGAACACTTTTATACTGTTGGTGGGACTGCAAACTAATACACCTTTTTTGGAAAGAAGTATGGAGAAACCTCAAAGAACTCAAACTAGACCTCCCATTTGATCCTGCAATCCCATTGCTGGGCATCTACCCAGAAAAAAAAAAAATCTTTTTACCATAAGGATACTTGTACTAGACTATTTATCATAGCTCAATTTAGAATGACCCAAATGTGGAAACAGCCTAAATGTCCACAAACCCAAGAATGGATTAACAAGCTGTGGTATATATATATACCACGGAATTCAGCCACTGAAAAAGATGGGAGACTTTACATCTTTTGTATTAACATGGATGCATCACAAGAATGAAGAAGTAAGAATCCTATGTACTCAATTCTGATACGAGGACAATTAATGAGAAAGAGGGAAGGAAGGAGGGGAGTAGGGGGTGTCACAGTCTGTGAACACCTTTTGGGGGCGGGACACAATCATTAGAGGGACTTTACCTAACAAATGGGATTAATGTAACCTGGATCTTTGTAACCTCAATGAATCCCCAACAATAAAAAAAGAAAAAAAACAAAACAACTAATCCTATAGGCTATTGAAAAAAATAAGTAAAACAAATGCATTACCTAAAGACAACTTTTGTTATTTTATTGAATTATTCTTAAGTCACAACAAATTCTAAAATAGAAATCATTTACATTATACATTCTTCTATATTTAAAGCTAATAAAAATAGAAATAAAAATTCTGATTTTTTTAAGAGATACCAGATTAAAAACTAAAATCATTCTATCACTGTCCAATTTTACAGTACACATACACTTTCATGAATAGGAACAATACCTCTCCTTTCCTCAAAAGAACTTTCATATACAGCCAAATAATTAACTACAGAGATAGTTTCAATTAGATATAAAGCTAAGTACAGACAAACTGGAAAAGGATGAGGTACTGCCATGAACAGGAAGAGTTGTAAAGCTTAAAGCAAATTTAAATTAGTTTTATAGCATACATTAGTTGCATCTCTGTCCTTTCACTGTGACAATAATGTATTATTCCAAAATGTACTCATGTAGAATTGAACATGGCTTATGGTAGCAAATGTTTTTATGACTTTATTCAACAAAAATTCTTCTATGCAAGTTACAATAATACTGTAGGATTGATAATTGCAGGAGATATGGTGTAGAAGGAAATGTTAAGGAAAAAATGATTTTAATAAATCTCAACCCTGCCCTTATTAAGTGGTACTTTTCCCAGTATCATCTCCCATATTCAGAATCAATCCTTAAATTGAGTCAAGCTGTCAAAAATATAGCGTTACTGCACTAAAATAAAACAGCTACTATGAAAAACTGACTTAAAAGATTTAGAGTATATTCAAATCAAAACAAATTTCATCAGACTTCTTTGTATGAACATGAAAAAAACTTTGTATGAAACAAATGAAAAAAATTACCTATTAGAGATCAAATAATGCACTATAACTATATACATATATTAAAAATCTATCATATCAATACAACATAGGAGGCTAATTCTATTAATGAACATCACTGTTCAGATATCCTGATAAATCCTGACTATAGAACAAAATGTGAAGAAGTATGCGCAAGTATAGTTCTTCCTTTGTTCAGGATTTATTTTTGTTGTTGTTGTTGCATTGTCACTTTTGTTCAGCTGGACTAGACCAGGTTTGGACCCACCAGCCTCAGTGTATGTGGCTGGCTCTGTAACCACTGTGCTACGGGGGCTGAGCCTTGTTCAGGATTTAGAAAGGTTTTCCTCTGAATAGCAAATTATTTTAAGCAACCACAAATTTTACTAAAATTAAGTGCTAAACCCTTTTTAAAAATCTACTGAACCACTACAATGTTTCTTGCCACATATATGTGTATATCCTGCGTATGTGGTATGTTCCACCCCAGATTCTTCCCTCCCCTAAGAAACTTCTAACAAATTAGAAAAGGAATTTTACTTTTAACACAGCTGATTAAAAGTTAGGCATAAACTGCTAAACAGAGACGTTTTAGAATAAAAAGAAACTTAGAAATGATCAATTCTATTACTCTGTGCTAGTTAGCCATCACAACCTAAAACTGCTGATTAGAAAAATCAAGAGGCGCGTGGGAATAAAAAAAAGAAAAAAGAGTATTGCTTTCTTTCACTTATCCATTATTAAGGAAGGACAGCGGAACCCTGAAAAAACATTTACTTACACCAAACAAAATGGACTGTCACCTAATATAAATAAAATAAACTTCTACATTTCTCCCACCATAATTTTCTATGAAGGCACACATCTAAAAGCCAACTGAAAACACTAATTCTTTATTTCTAGTGAGTATTCTTTCCATTTGCATTCTATACCTTTCACTGAGTTACTAATAGTCCCCTCTTAAAACTTCAGACACATGATGCCAACAGTCTGATAGAATCACTTTCTAAGCAGTTATCTCAAACTGAATTCATGTTTTTACAACGTACGTGCATTATACACACATAGCTAAAGTCATTTATAGTATAAGACACATGAAAAGCCTGAGTATCTCAATCCCTCTCCTTCAAAATAACATGAACTATCCCTATTATAACCTAATCAGAATTGGGGGGGGGGGGGGAGAGGAGCCCTATGGATATACCATCATATAAGTATCCATGTATCCCGTACCTTGCTCCCAAACTCTAAAATCTGTCTAGAGAGCTTTCCATATCAGCCTCTACAGATTTTCCTTCACTTTAGATGGATATGCCATCATTTAGTCAGACCTCAATTATTCAAGGATACTTTTATTTCAAAAAGCTACTTGAAAAAAATCATAAAAACTAAATTTGGTTAAGATTTAGCCTAATAGGGGTAAAAAACATGGTAGAAATACCTTAAAACTCCTTCTTCCTCATCTTTCCATCTCACGAAATAAATATATATGTAGTCCTTAGAGTTACTCTTCTGCTTTACTATATTCAACCAGCTACAAGGTTCTAAAGCAGCAGTTCTCAACCTGTAGGTCGTGACCCCTTTGTAACAATGAAAATACATTCTGCATATCAGATATTTACATTAAGATTCATAACAGTAGCAAAATTACAGTTATGAAGTAGCAACAAAAATAATTTTATGGTTGGATATCATCACAACATGAGGAACTGTATTAAAGGGTTGCAGCATTAGGAAGATTGAGAACCACTGTTCTAAAGCATCTACTCCACAGAATCTACAACATCCATATGTTCCTGAATTCCTGCTGTTTCCAATTTCCTAGTGAGGAATCACTGTTTGTCTGGAACTGTTCAAGCACATGTCCAAACTGATTTCTTTCACATATATGTATCTCTTTTTATCAAATATCTTTGAATAATGTTACTTGGTTAATTTTTCCAAAATCCTTATTTTCCAAAACTTAATCTCACTTAAAAAACTTGCAATAGTGCCCCCATCATTTCAAGGATAATATATAAACTTATAAATAGTATTTTTCTTTTTCTTTTTTTTGTTTGAGACAGAGCCTCAAGCTGTCACCCTGGGTAGTGCTATGGCATCACAGCTCACAGCAACCTCCAACTCCTGGGCTCAAGTGATTCTCCTGCTTTCACCTCCCAAGTAACTGGGACTACAGGCGCCTGCTACAATGCCCGGCTATTTTTGGTCACAGCCATCATTGTTGTTAGGCGGGCCCTGGGCTGGATTCGAACCCGCCAGCTCAGGTGTATGTGGCTGGCACCTTAGCCACTTGAGCCACAGGCGCCAAGCCATAAACAGTATTTTTCTATTGTGTTCTGAAGATCCCCTTTTCTCATCTCACTTCTCATCATGACACATGCTACTAAGCAACACCCCTATAATCTATCCATACCAAACTACAAAAAACTCCGGATATAGAATTAAATTATTCCCTATTCTGTAGCTCTGTGTCCCTACTATATTTTCTTCATTCTCTATCAAAGAATGTAATATGTTATTTTCCAATAGAGTACAAATTTTATTTAGGGCCAGGACTAACTTTATTTTATACTCCAATGGGGTCTCACAGAATTTTGCATGTAAGAGAAACTTCAGTTTTATTCAAAACAAAGAAAATATAACTTTGAAGAATATGAATAAAAAAGATAATCTTAAGAATGATTATCATCTCTGCAGAGCCAGTTTTTTTTTTTTTTTTTTTTTTTAAGAAAAGAAGACTGAGCGGGCAGTGCTGGTAGCTCAGTGGGTAGAGCACCCAGCCACATACAACAAGGGTGGCGGGTTCAAACACAGTCCAGGCCAGCTAAACAATGACAACAACAAAAAAATAAGATAAAATAAAAAAATAGGCGGCACCTGTGGCTCAAGGAATAGGGCACTGACCCCATATACTGGAGGTGGTGGGTTCAAACCCGGCCCTCACCCTCCCCCCCCCCAAAAAAAATTGCAACAACAAGAAAAATAGCTGGGCATTGTGGTGGGCGCCTATAGTCCCAGTTACTTGGGAGACTGAGGCAAGACAATCACTTAAGCCCAAGAGCTGGAGGTTGCTGTGAGCTGTGACACCATGGCATTCTACCCAGGACAACAAAAAAAAAAAAAAAAAAGAAGAAGAAGAATGAGGGCTGGCAAGTGGCTCACACCTGTAATCCCAGCACTCTAGGAAGACTCCAGAATCTGAGACCAGCCTGAGCAAAAGCGAGACCCTGTCTCTACTAAAAATAGGAAAACTGAGGCAAGAGCATCACTTGAGCCATAGTTGGAGGTTGCTGTGAGCTATGATGCCAGAGCACTCTATCCAGGGCGACAGTTTGACACGCTTATCTCAAAAAAAAAATAAATAAATAAACAGGAACGAAAAGGGGTTACTCTAATGTCATTAAAATTAACTGCGATACATTTAACTGTACTTTTAAAACTTAATGCATGAAAAAAGATAATGGATATTTACAATGACTAAGTAATAAAAATTCACAATTTACTGATGTAAAGTAGGTTTTTGAATGGTTTACTCTATGACTGGAAAAGTGTTTAATCATACCACATCTTTAAAACTATGATGCTTCTATAAAGAATTTAAAGTTGTTTAAATGCAATCAAAACAGCCTAATGACATACTATGTAATTAGAATAAATGATCAAGTTGTTCCCACAAAATCCTTTTCACTATGGGGGAGGGGGGGGAACCCCACCTATGTTTTAGCATAATGTAAGACCATGCCAAGTCTTTTACTATGGTTTGGAGGGACAAAAATAGCATGAGGAGATCCTTCAAATGAAGCTCATCAGTAAACATATTTACCCTTTCTAATTTAATTATTGTTCTAGAGTTCAAATTTCTGTTGAAGATTATTCATTAAAGCACCTCAACAGCATTAACATTTTGGGTTGGATAATTCTTTTTTGTAGGAGACTATCCTGTGCATCGTAAGAGGCAGCATCTCTGGCCTCCACCTACCAGATGCCAGAAGCAAACCCCCAGCTGCGATAACCAAAAATGTCTCTAGATACTGCCAAATGTCACCTGGGGATGGGGCAGGAGGGATAGGAAATTGTCCAGGTGAGAACTATTATCATTAAATAATAATTCCAGAAAAAGGACCGAATCATCCAGATGATTAAAACATTAAAATAAAAGCAAGTATAGAACAATTATATTCCACAAATGCTTCTTAGTTCACATAGCAGGTAAGCCTCTGATGTTTGACCTTTTGTGTATTTACTGTATATATTAATATATTATTTCACTACAAAAACAATGCTTATCTCTGAAAGTGAATTGTGACACAATACACATTTTAGTAACTAGTATAATCAAAATACTCACATGACACACAGAATTAAAATAAAAACCCTTTTATTCAATCTTTTTTTTTCTTTTCTATAAAGCAGGAAAAAAATGATGACCAGAAATAGGCAGAAGTAGAGCATATTATTTCCTTAACTTATATAATCATAACCCAGCACCACTCTACCCTGTATGCTACTCTTCTATATTATGTTTCTTCCTTTTCATTCTTACTCAGTGAGAAAAATGCCAAATAATTTTAGAACAGATTCTAAGGTTAAGCTTTATTAGCTTCTAAGGTACCTTCATTTCACTTACAGATACTTATGTACACAAGCAGCCAATACACTTATTTAAAGTCATGGCTAGAAATTTATGTCTACAAATACAATGTGCCCATTAAAACTCACTCGAAGTTTTAAAAACTGAAAACATACCACCACATTTTTACATACATTAAATAAGAAAATATAAGCTGGAAAGAAAACAAGTTTTTAAAATAGTATTCTAGGGCTATATTGTCATTTCATTCATCCAAACATTTGCCAAATTTCTACTATGCGCGTAGGATTATTCTAGAGGGGTGTGTGTGCACATGTATGTTTATACTAGAGAAATACAGCAGTAAACAAGACTGAATCCTTGCCCTCAAAGAGCTTACATTCTAATAGGGATAAGACTTTCAACAAATACAAATATATTTTCAGATAATGATATATGCTAAAGAGAAACTAAAGGCAGTGTACAGGAAAGGCAGTGACTTGGGTGAGAGAGACAATTTAGATGTAATTGTTAGGAAAATCCTCCCTGAGAACAAAACTGAATGATAGGAAGGGATGAGCAGTTTCTCTGACCCTGTAATGCAGTGCTCAAAGGCCATGAGGAATGAGCTTGGCTTTTTGAAGAAATAGCAAGAAAACTGGGATAGCTAAATCAGGAAGCAAAAAGAATAGTAGCAGGTAATGGTGAAGAACTAAGTAAGCAGAACTGCATAGTCTTACAGATCAGTAGACAGTGTTTTGGAACTTAAGTGTAAAAGGAAACTACTGGGAGGATTTAAGCAAATAACTAACATGATATTTACCCTACAATGGCCACCCTGACTGCTGTGTGGAGAATATAAGTAGAGATATACAGAAACAAGGAAACAGCTTCAGGCAAGAGCTGAAACTTTCTAGTCTTTTCAGATTTGTTTCCAAGACATCATCTGCTTTCTCAAGAGACCCACTGACTGTTAAATAAGCTGTCTTCCATAATTCATAAGAGTATCCTAATGTCCCACAATTAAAAATCCAGATTAATTTTAATTAAAAATAAAATCATACTAAAATATTTTTAGATTGAAAGTGCTAAATGAAACAAAGCTTTGTCTGCTAAAATGGTAATAAAGGAATTTAAAAGAAAATAAATCTCCAATAAGGAAAATGAGAGAGAGGATATAAATGGACCAGACATTTCACTAAATCTCAGAAAAGCTCAAAGTCAGATGAAACACAATAGAGAAAATTCATAGCCTAGAGTCTGCAAGAAGGAACTACAGGCAAACTCTATAATCAACAGGACAAACTGCCTAGAAAAAAAAAAAATCAGAAAAAAATCTGGATTTATATCTCCAGATAGAAATGACAAAAAGAGCTGAAAATGAAACAGCAAGAGTTCCTCTTTCAAGAAAATGAATAAGCTACCCGCTGAAAACAGGATCTAACACCCTTTTCATTCTGAAATTTTAGGGACAATATCCCTCCCCTATAAAAATTCTGTACCCAGTTATCTAAAAGCAAAGCATGTGACACTAATACATAGTATATACTAAAATACTTACTGAATGACTAAGGGATGCCAATCAACAAGCTCTGCCCATATATACAAAGTTTCCAATGAGCCCATTTATTCCCTTACTCTAAAATATGCACAGGCAAATTATTATCATAAATAAGAATCATAGTAAAAACATTAATTCTAGAAAAAAATCAAAACATTGAAGAAGGGAATATTGTTTTAAAAAGGTAAGAATTTAGGGCTTGGCGGCCCTAGCACAGTGGTTATGACACCGGCCACATACACCGAGGCTGGTGAATTTGAACCCAGCCCAGGCAGCTGAAAAACAATGACAACTGGAAAAAAAATAAAAATAAATAAATAAATAAATAAATAAAATAGCCAGGCGTTGGGGTGGGCACCGATGGTCCCAGCTGCTTGGAAGGCTGAGGCAAGAGAATCATTTAAGCCCAAAAGTTTGAGGTTGCTGTGAGCTGTGATACCACGGCAACCTACTGAGGACGATACAGTGAGACTCTGTCTCAAAAAAAAAAAAAAACTTAGAAATTTTTTTAAAACATGAGAAACAAATATTAAGAATTCAAAAAGGGCTCCATTAAAGTTCAATAATACCCTCAGAACACAGAGCAAAAAAGACAGAAAATGAGAATACAGAAACTCATTTGGTTTATCAAAAAGAATGGAAAAATGGATATAATATTATTCAAGAAAAAGAGAATTTCCAAGTGGCAGAACAAAAAAAAAAAAAAAAGACTTCAAACTGAATGACCTCTTCAAGTGCCCAGCATATCCTTGTGAAATTTCAAAATTCTAAAGCTAAAAGAAAACTCCAAGACTCTTCCTGGAAGTAACAGATCACATACACAAAAATCACGAGCAAGAGGTTAGACACAGTAATCATACCTGTCATCCTACCACTCTGGTTAGAATACTGAAGTGGGAGGATCCTTTGAATGCAGGAGTTCAAGACCAGCCTGAGCAAGAGCAAGACCTCGTTTCTACTACTACAACTAGAAAAATTAGTGAGGTGTTGTGGCAGGCGCCCATAGTCCAGACAGAAATGACAAAGCTACTTGGGAGGCTGAGACAGAAGGACTGTGTAAGGCCATTAGTTTAAGGCTGCTATAAGCTAGGCTTATGGCCAGGCACTCCAGCCTGAGCAGAGTGAAACTTTGTCTCACACACACACAAAAAATGCTTGGCTCCTGTAGCTCAGTGGTTAGGGCACTGGCCACATGTACCAGAGTTGGACCAGACTTTTCACTAAATGGCTAGTTCGAACCCAGCTCTGGCCTGCTAAAACAATGACAACAACGACAACAAAACAACAGGGCGTCGTGGCCGGCGCCTGTAGTTCCAGATACTTGAGAGGCTAAGACAAAAGGACTGCTTGAGCCCAAGAAGTTGAGGTTGCTGTGAGCTATGATGTCATAGCACTCTACCAATGGCAACATAGTAAGACCCTATCTCAATACAAAGAAAAAGTGAGCAAGAATGAGACTGGTATTAGTTATTTCATCTGAAGCACTAGATACTAAAAACAATAAAGCAATGTCGAAAAGTTCCAAGGAAGAAAAAAAAAAGGTCCAAGGGAAAATTATTTTCAACTTAAGAATCAAATATGTAACCAAGTTATCAATCCAAGCACGAGGGCAAAAAATCAAGTCATTTTCAGAAATGCAAGGATGTTGGGTGGGGCCTGTGGCTCAGTGGGTAGGTTGCTGGCCTGGCCAAACTGCAACAAGAAGTGGCCAGGCATTGTGACAGGCGCCTATGGTCCCAGCTGCTCGGGAGGCTGAGGCAAGAGAATTGCCTAAGCCCAGGAGTTGGAGGTTGCTGTGAGCTGTGATGCCACTGCACTCTATGAGTGTGATAGAGTAAGACTCTGTCTCTAAAAAATAAAAAAAAAACAAAACCAGAAATGCAAGGATGTCAAATTTATCTCCCCCTCTGATGGAGCTAACGGTGTTCACTGACAGAATAAGGAAAAAAACTAAAGGGAAGCCACTAGTTATAAGAAACAGTTATATTAACTTAAGAGTTTACTAAACTGAAATCCTATAAAGAAAACCAGAAAACAAGTCTGGTCCACACAATAACAGAAAACCTTGATAAAAAAGTAATAAATTCCATAAAATACACATAATAGTTACATTAGTATTAAAAAACATACACACATCAATAATGAAAATGTGACATTTTAAGCAAATAATAAAGTTTAAGACATTAATCTATCAGTAGTATTTAACCAGTAAGAAAGGAATTCATTGACAACAGACTGATAGAGAAGGAAAAGTAATCTTTGTGTACTACTTGGCTTTGCACTAGTGACAGGTAGACAGTTCTAATGAGTATAAGAGTGTTTCATTGGTTAATTTTCACCTTTTAGAAAAATTTCTAGCTAAAAATGCAAAAGACTTATTGGATAAAGTACAAATGTATTCAGAACATAGAAAGAAAAGGGACACCTGGAAAAAAAGACTTCTTCTACCCTAAGAACTCCATAAACAAAGCAAAGACGATAAACCACAAATGGAGGAAGATATCTATAGCACACATCACTAATATAGTACTAATACAAAGAATATGTGAAAAATAAATCAGGAAAATAAAGGAAAAGGAAAATGGACTAAAAAATGTGACAGGCAAGTCACAAAAGAAGAAATCTACATGTCCAAGATTGAAATGTGCTTAATCTCAGCAGGAATCTGGAAAATGAGTATTTAGACAATGAGACATTTTCCATACAGATTAGCCAAATTAAAAGTCTCCTAATACCAAGTATTGAGGAAAACGTAGTACAACAGCCATTTTCATACTCTGCTAATTTATGAGGGTATAACCTTGTATACCAATTGTTTGGACACCAACCCATTCTTAGTGTAGAAAATGAACATACCTCATGGCCCAGCAAGTCCACTTTTTGATGTATTTCCTGGAGAAATTCTTACATAAGCATACAAGGAAATGTGTACCCCAAAAATTCACTGTTAAGATTTGTTATTATGAAAACTAAAAATAACATGTTCATCAAGAGAATAGATTAACTGCTGTATTTCATAACAAGGAACTCCTATAAAGCAATTAAAATGAACTAGAGATACATGTATAAAAACATGCATAGAATGATAAATACCAACATCAGTACAGTGGAAAGAATGGAGAGAGAAGAGTACATGGGAGTTCAACTGTATGAAAAATCCTTAAGTTGGTTCATGGACATGTGTTTATACATTATTTTCTCTACTTTTTTGTGGCTAAAATATTTCATAGTAAAGAAGTTCCCTGAGGAAAAAACACAGTAAAGAAATTATGCAAAGTTAATACTTGAGGGATTTATTATTATAAATCCTACCCTGAATCCAATCCTTGAATCCTAGTATTAAGAACTTACATCACTTACACCCTTAAATTATAATAGTGACTATTAAAAAAAATACATACTCTGTAACTGATGTTACACTTTCCTGTCCAAAAGGTCCAACTGGATCATCCTTGAATTTATCACTTGGAAGTTGAGGTGGTAAAAACTCTACATCTTTTTTCTTTGGGACCTTGTAATACTTCCAGGCTATATTAGCTTCATCTTCTTCCAAGTTTACTGCTGTACCAACATATACTGTAGGTTCTACAGCTTCCTGGAATTGAGGTGGGAAAGACTGGGACAAACTGTCTATCCTATCTTCCATTGGTTTAGAAGGAACCAAGGGATCTGGTGTTGGCATTTGATAAAAATGTTGACTCTGAGGAGTTGAAGGTGTTTTAGTCACTCCTTCATCAACCACATCACATGGATGAGGACTAAGTGGGGGTGGCTGAGGTGAACTTGCCATTTCGGTGCCATGCATCTGAGGAGTCTTTGCTACATCATTAGTTCGTATGTTTGAAAATCTCACTTGACTGTCTGGAGCAGCGATCACAAGTCTTTGGCTGGCTGAATCTGTGTCCATGCCAACATCATCACTAATAGATACACGGTGGTGAAAAGGAGTCAAGGGGCGTTTCTGAGGCTTTTCACTCTTTTCTTGCTTCTCATTGGTCTTGTGCTTAGGAAGTACCTGTTGTTGCTGACCTAAAGATGCTGTCTGCCCTTGTTGTCCAGCATTTCTTGGTTTGAGAGTTTTGTGCCTGAAAAGTTAAAAGAAAGGTTTAATATTTATAGTATCACTGTTATAGCATGCAAGTTAACAATATGTAGTATAACAGCCATTCTCATACTCTAGTATCATTTTAGATACAATTTATTTTTCACATATAATCCTAAAAGTAGAATTATTTGAATTTACTTGGGGAAAAAAATTTACTCAGTAACCAAAAATATAAGAGCATATACAGAAAGATTCATAAAAGCCAATTCTCTCAAGCTCATTTAATAGCTATGTGATCAGACAGCCAAAGATGGTTTCCCTTAATAACAAAATACCTATCTGAATTAAACACAGAGGAGTAGGATTCTAGTTAAGATAAAAAGATATGAAAAAGTTTGAAATTTATCCCTTTCTACATGTAACTAATATTTCTCTGTTAGTAACTATCATAAATTCATAGCTTAGCTGAACTCAGTCATCACCTACAATCCTGCAGCACCTGGCTAGAAAGCACGTTCTTCTTTACTGAAGTTAGATTAGTCTAGAAAGTATTGAAATTGACTCATTAATGGGACTTACACCCTATCTACCTTCTCCCCAGACTTAGCATTACAGAAAGAATGAGCTGACTAAAAAAGTTAAAGGGGCTTGGTGACCGTAGCACAGTGGTAACGGCGCCAGCCATGTGAACCAACGGTGGCGGGTTTGAACCCAACCCGGGCCAGCTAAACAACTATGACAACTGCACCAAAAAAAAAAAAAAAAAAAAAAAAAAAAAAATAGCCAGGCATTGTGGCAGGAGCCTGTAATCCCAGCTACTTGGGAGGCTAAGGCAAGAGAATCACTTAAGCCCATGAGTTTGAGGATGCTGTGAGCTGTGATGCCACAGCACTCTACCCAGGGCAACAGAGTGAGACTCTGTCTCAAATAAATAAATAAATTAATTAATTAAAGAAAAGAAAGCGCCTACAATAATTTTTTCCTCATAATTTGAAGCAATTCTAAACTGAAAGACTTAAAATATATTCCTACAGATTTAATAATTTCATTCAGAGTTCATGATTTTTTCCCATGCATTCTCAGATTTCCAAATTCACTGATATTG
>CAUYPK010103947.1:0-54461 GCA_963574355.1 Loris lydekkerianus
CGGTAAGATCACTCTGCATTCAGTCAACCTAAGACAGGGACCAAACCATTGATGTTTGTATCCCCATGACGGGTAAGACTGAAACTGCAAGAGCAGGCAACCTAAGACAGGGGCTATGTTTTTCCGCCATACAAAAAACAAACGAGGAAAGTGTTGGGCTCTGCCATGTGCCTGAGGCCTAGTGCAACTTCCTGAGCCTGACTAGATGTAGATCCATTGTGTTACTTCTGTGTAGCAATGACTCAGCAAGGCCCAGCCTGAAACTGCCTCTACCTAAATACAGCCGACCTGGTACCTTGCCATTGGCCCAACCCTGTCATGCACCTCATCCTCTGCCTTCTTTCCCTGCCCCTTCCCCACGCTCTATATAAGCAGCTGCTTGATGCAATAAAGTTGAGTTCCTGCAAAAAGAAAAAAAAAAAGATATCAGTCTATAGTTTTCTTTTCTTATTGGGTCTTTTCCTGGTTTAGGGAGGATTAGGCTGATATTTGCTTCATAGAATGTGTTGGGAAGTATTCCTTCTTTATCGATGTTTTGGAAAAGGTTAAGTAATATAGATACTAGTTCTTCTTTAAAGGTTTGGTAGAATTCTGATGAATCCATTTGGTCCCAGACTCTTCTTTTTTGAGAGATTTCATATAGTTGATTCTATTTCAGTACTTAATATAGCTCTGTTCAGCATTTCCAATTCTTTAATGATTAAGTCTAGGAAGTTGGCATGCTTCCGAGTATTGGTCCGTTTCTTTCATATTTTTATATTTCTGACAATAAAGTTTTTTTGTAGTATTCATTAAGGAATTTTTTAATTACTGAGGTCTGTTGTTATTTCACCTTTGTCATTTCTGATTGATGATATTATGGACTTTAATTTTCTATTTTTGGTTAGGTTGGCCAAAGGTTTATCAATTTTGTTGAATTTTTCAAAAACCAACTTTTGATCCATTGATCTTTTGAATAATTCTTTTGTTTTTGATTTCATTTAATTCTTCTCTAATTTTAGTTATTTCTTTTCTTCTGCTGGGTTTGGGATTGGAATGTTCTTCCTTTTCCAGTTGCTTAAGATGTCCCATTAAGTTATTGACTTCCTCTCTTCCCTTTGAGGAAGGCCTGCAATGCTATAAATTTCCCTCTTAGGACTTCTTTGCAGTATTCCACAGGTTCTGATACTTTGTGTCTTCATTATTGTTGTGTTCCAAAAATTTGGCAATTTCCTTCTTTATTCTATGACCCAGCTATCATTCAGCATAGGATTATTTAGTTTCCATGTCTTTGTTTCAGTATGCAGATACCTGTTATTGGTGAGTTCAACTTTTATTGTGTGATGATCCCAGAAAATACAAGGAATAATTTCTATGCCTTTAAATTTGCTGAGGTTAGACTTGCAACCTAAGATGTGATCAGTTTTGGAGGATGTTTCATGGGCTGATGAGAAGAATGTGTATTTAGTTTTTTTAGGATGAAATGTTCTGTAGATGCCTGTTAAATTCAATTGTTGTACGGTGAAGGTTCAGTCCAAAATTTCTTTGCCTAGTTTCTTATTGGATGATCTATCCAACACTGTCAAAGGCGTGTAAAATCTCCAACTATTACAGTGCTGGGAGATATTAAATTCTGTTAGGGAGATGTTAAATTCCCTAACATGTCTGTTAGGGTCCCCCTTATAAATTGAAGAGCATTCTGGTTGGGCACATAAATGTTAATAATTGATGTCTCATCATGTTGAGTGTTTCCCTTAACAAATATGAAGTGGTTTCCTTGTGTTTCTTTACTTTGTTTTGATTGAAAGCCTAGTGTATCTGCAAATAAAATTGCCACCTCTGCTTTTTTCTGATTTCCGTTTGCTGGATTACAGACACCCATCGCTTCACCCTGAATCTGTATTTATTGTTTGTGGTAAGATGCAGTTCTTGTATCCAGCAGATATTTGGCCTGAGTTTTTGTATTCAGTCAGCCAACCTGTGCCTCTTAAGAGGACAGTTTAAGCCATTCATATTAATTGAGAGTATTGATAAGCCTGGTAGTATTTTTCGTGTCAAGTTTTTTGAAAGTCCAGTGGACATTTTGAATCTTTTCACCACTGTGAATATTGGCCTTTGGTCAAGAATTTCAGAGTGAGTTTACTTTGGTGGCAGAGCTTTCTGTTGGTCATTATGGAGAATGGGTCTGAGGATATCCTGAAGAGCTGGTTTGGTTATGGCAAATTTCTTCAATGTGTGTATGTCATTAAAGTATTTAACTTGTCCATCATAAATGAAGGTCAATTTAGCTGGATACAGGATCCTTGGCTGAAAGTTGTTTTGTTTTAGGAGATTGAAGGTGGATGACCATCCTCTTCTGGCTTGAAAAGTTTCTGCAGAGAGATCTTCAGTCATTCCAATAGTCTTCCCCTTGCAGGTTATGATCATTTTACATCTGGCTGCTTGCAGGATTTTCTCCTTCATATTAACTTTGACAAAGTTAATTACAATGAGTCTAGAAGATACTTTATTTGGGGTGAGTCATGCTGGAGTCTGAAACTGTCTGCTATCTGAATTTTAGTATATCTTACCATGCTTGTGAAGTTCTCCTCAATTATCTCTTGGAGTAGAGTATATGTGCCTTTCTAACCATCCTCTTCTCCTTCAGGGATTCCTATGAGATGAATGTTTGTTCTTTTGGAGCGGTCTCATAATTCTCTCAGGGAATGATACATTTTTGCTCTCCACTTCTTTTCCTCTTTGAGTGTTTTGGAGCATTCAAAAGCTTTGTCTTTAATGTCAGAGATCCTTTCTTCTGCCTACTCCATTCTCTTACTGAGGGATTCTACTGTATTTCTCAGATCTTTGAGGGCTGCAAGTTCTTGCCTCAATGTGCCAAAATCTTTAGTGATTTTGTCTTTGAATTCATTGAATTCTTGAGACAACTTTTGAATTGCTCCTTGAAGTTCTAATTTCATCTTTGCCTCCATTCTGTTAATCTTATTGGCAATCCAAATTCTGAATTTGATTTCTGACATTTCATCCATTTGTTTATGAATGGGATGTTCTGTTGTGTCTCCTTTGTCATTCCTTGGGGGAGTTGATCTACTCTGATTATTCATATTACCAGAGTTTTTCTGCTGATTTTGCCTGATGATTATTTTTCACCATTTGGCTAGAGAAGCTAGAGAGGTGAAATTGAATTGAGGGCTCCTGGAGTTGTGATTAACCAACCCTTTACCAAAGAACTAGGACTGGTGATTGCAACTTTTCCCTTAGGGCTTTACAAAGGTCTCATTCAGAACTACAGCCTAAAACTCTGGGGATCTGATTGGTATGGTTGGGCTAGATGGCTCAGACCAGTATTCAGCTAGTCTCTGCCCAATCCTAGTGAATCAGTGACTTTGGGGAGGGAAGATATATAAGCAACTAAGACACCCTGCCCCTGACCCCCAGGTTAAAACTGGAAGGGGAGAATCTCACACTCCCAATAACACAAGCAGGGTACAACCTTGGTGGGTCCCTGGGTGATTGGCCCAGGTCAAGAGTTCCAAACCAATTGTCCTGGTGAACAAAAACACTGATCAGGTGGGAGAATTCAAAAGGTTTTCAGCATCTAGGCAGTGGGGGGTCCATTGCCAGCTCAATTTGACACCAGTGGGAGCGACCGTGGAGCCCCCATCATTGTCAGGGGCAGCATTGCCACTATCAGGGCTGATGTTGCCAGTCTGGGGTACTGCTGTGTGCAGGAGTTGGAGGGAATTGCCTCTGGCCGGAAGGGTCATAGGAGCTAGGTGGGGAACTGGAGGGTGGAGCCACTGACCCCTGGACTCCCACCACAGAAGCCAGGCAGGGAACTGGAGGGCAGAGCCGCTGACTCCCAGTTGCAGGAGATAGCAGGAAGCAGGAGGGTGGAGTTGCCAGCCTTGGGGACCTCATGTTCCCTGAATTTTTAATTTAATGTTATATTATAATCATTTTTCATATGGTCATCTTTGTTTTAAACTTTTTTTTTTTTTTTGAGTCAGAGTCTCAAGCTATCACCTTGGGTAGAGTGCCATGGCATCACAGCTCACAGCAACTTCCAACTTTTGGGCTTAAGCAATTCGCTTGCCTGAGCCTCCCAAGTAGCTGGGACTATAGGCACCTGCCACAAAGCCCAGCTATATTTTTGTTGCAGTTGTCATTGTTGTTTTAGCTGGCCCGGGCAGGGTTTAAACCCACCAGCCTTGGTGTATGTGGCCAGTGCCCTAGCCACTGAGCTATGGGCACTGCCCTGTTTTAAACTTTTAATTTGAAAAATTTTAAAACCACAAAAGTTGCAAGAATACTATAATACATACTGATTTATTCTTCATCCACATTTATCAATTGTTAATATTTTGCCACTTTTGCATTATCTTTATTACATATATTTTATAATTAGTATTTTTTTCTTTCTCCAAGTCATTTGAGATTGAGTAGAAGACTGTATAATCTTTCATTCCTAAATATTTTAGCATATGTGTCTTAACAACAAATATACTCTCTTACATCTCATCTACACAATGATCAGAATTAGGATATTTGCTATTTCTTCAGTCTGTCCCAAAGAATAGGCATATGGAAAAGAGTAAAATTTCATAGTAACTCCTGCTTGAATTTACCTGTTGATATTCAAAATAATAATAATTGAATGAGGCATCAACATCTCTATTGTGCAGAAAAGGAGACTGATGTTAATGACTTGTCCAAGAATCTGTCTCTCTTCAAAGCAGGTTGCCTTTTCTGTTATACCCTCCAGAGCAGAAACTCAGTGAACACAGAGAAGTCAGGAGCAGAACTAATTAGTAGAGAATTAGAAACATCTTTCTTCCTTCTAACAAAATCCCAGGACAAAGTCTACCCCTACTTTTATCTGTTTTTAATTTTGAAGGAAAAAGAAAGTACATGAAGAGAAAAAATGAGAGTAATATAAAACTGCAAAAGCCGTGCTTCTCAACTTGCTTAAGGGATTGCAACTCTTTCCTCAAATGATGTTCTGGAGAGTCAGGAAAGTAAAGCCATAATTCCTTTAATATTTTGTAATAAGCTAGAAAAATCTATCATTTTATTTTTGACAGCATATTTTCTAACCATAGACAATTAATATATTTAGATTTGTAAAACTTGGATCTGCTTTTTCTTCTCTGAAAGAAAATATCAGGCTGTTGCCCTACCTTAATAGACATTTGTAAGTCATGTTCTTAATTTATTATCAGAACCATGCAGTAAAGGGCATCACCCTTTCATGCTATTTCGTCCAGTCACTGGTTGAGGGAGAAGGTAATTGAAGTCAAATTTCCAGTCTTTCCTTTTGAGTTCAATCCACCTCAGAAGTTCTTTCCGAAGTGAGGAGTTTGCCCAGAGCTGGTCTTTATACACACAGCAGGACTCGCAAAGAGGCTGCACCTGACAGTCCGTGTGGCAGGACAGTGGCAAAACAGGCTCACAGAAGGTGTTCTAAGAGCACCATTTTCCTGAGGGCTTTTCTTCAATGTGAGAGACTCTGTAATAGATTCCATTTAAGAACATTACCTTAAGTCCAGCAGACATCCACACATGTTGGAAGTTGAGGACAAGTAATGCCATATGACATTTTTCTAAGAGCACAGATTGTATTGAAGAGAAACAAGAGCCTGTATTGCTAATGCAAGGATGTTTGTAGACATAATTTTGAGGATAGCTGTCTCTCCTCCAGGACTTTAATCTGCAATGTTTGTGACAGATTCCATTGCTGGTCAGCAAATTCCCTACTTGTCACTTCCATGGGAAGAATATACTTCCCTTTCCTAGTGATGTTGGTTTGTCTACAGAGAGGGTGAAAGTTGCTATTTGAAAATTCTAAGCCTAGACCTTAAGAGGTATCACATGTTCCCCTGGCCCATGTTGCACTTTTGCCATCACTATGTAAAAGATATGTCTTGGGTAGCCAGCTGGTCTCAGAACAATGAGAAATTCTTGGAGCAACTTGGCTCTGACTCACATCCTAAAGCCAAGCTCTGCTTGGTCAATCCTGAATCAGCCAAACTCCAGGTATGTGTGTGAGAAATAAAGGCTTATGGTATGTTGCTGAGAATTTGTGGTTGTGAGTAGCATGGCCCCAGCTCACTAATGCAGTGATTAAAGGGTATTTGTCTTTTCCCCAGCTCACAAGCCTATGGTATCACACAAGGTCACAGTATAAGGAATATCATGCATTTTGTTGATTCTTACACCTGCTTTTTACAAGGTCCAGCTCACTTTCCCAAATATTTCTGAAAACCTCCAGGTGCACTCTATGCCTTCCATATATGTGTGGGGCTTCTGTAGAATAGAAATTGGTATGTGAGCCTAAGAGCAGGGCTATATACATGTAGAAAAACTGACACGCCCTTCCCTAGTCCATGTGATATTTTGTCACAGATCTCCAAGGCAGCACTGTATGTGTCTATGTGTTGTATGAAGTTTGTGAAAGATTCTTCAACTTTAGAAATATGTGTATAGGTATGGCTTTCCTGTGAGGTTGCAGTGTGCAACTCTTATCATCACTGCTTCCAAACCCCATGATTTGGGGAAGGTCTTTCACCTCTGGAGAACTCAATTTTCTTATCTGCTATGTGGGAATAATAGTTGTATCTACTTCACAATAATGGTTGTTAGGATCTAATAAAAGAATGTGTGACCAATGCTAAGTGTTGTAAATACTTACAGAATGTTTGTCATTATCTTTTCTTTCTTTTTGAGATTTATAAAGGCAATCATTAGCCACATCCCTCTCTCTACCTATTTCATTTAACTGAGAAACACACTAACAAAAAAGCGGGTAGAGCAATCTAGAGGGTCACCCCTGGAAGCAGTTTGATCTGGGTGAGACCTCGGACAAGTCATTTAACATTTCCGGCTTCCATTTTCTCTGTCACTTAGTGGGAATAATAATAGTGTCCAAATTGTCTGTAACAAGTACTGTAACTTACTTTCTATTGTTATCATAACAATGAGATAACACAACATCTCAAATTCAGTGGCCAAAAAACAACACAAATTGATTATCTTATAATTCTGGAAACCAAAAGTCAGAAAAGAGTCTCACTGGGCTAATGTGAAGGTGTTAATAGAGCAATGTTCCAGGGAGAATCTGTTTTCTTGCCTTTTTAAACATCTAGATATTACCTGTATTCCTTGGCTCATAGGTCCCTTTCTCCATCTTCAAAGCTAGCAATGGTCAATCCAGCCTTTCCCATGTTGCTGCACTGTGCAACTAACTGCTGCCTCTCTTTTCCATTTTTAAGGATCCTTGTAAGTGTATTGGACTCATCTAGCTATTCTGGAATAATCTTCTTATCTTAAAGTCAGTTGATTAGCAATCTTAATGCCTTAATTCTCATTTTGCTATGTAACTTAACATATTCACCAGTTCCGATGATTAGGAAGTAGACAATTTTGTGAGGCTCCTATCCACCATGAGATTTTGTGATGATTTAATGAATTAATAATAAATATAAGTAAACCATTTGGAATAGAGTCTAGCACATAGTAAGAATTAAATAAGGATCAGATATTAGTATTTTTCCACAAAAGTCACGAATATCAGTGTTATTGCCAAAGACTAGATTTCAAAGTGTGGAGATACAGACAACGGCCAAATAGGCTTTCTGAACTGTCTGATTTGAGTTGAACTTATACATTGAATAAAAAGAAGATATGTTCATCAAACTGGTTAACATAGCCTTCACCACATTTTCTGATTGCATTAATGTACACAGCTATGATTTAATAGAAGAAGAAGAAGGAGGAGGAGGAGGAGGAGGAGGAGAAGGAAGGAGGAAGGAGAAAGGAGGAAGGAGGAAGGAGGAAGGAGGAAGGAAGATGGAAGAAGGAAGAAGGAAGAAGGAAGAAGAACTCCTGCACATCTTTCAGCCTTTCTTGGCAGCATAGGTCCTCCTTATGAATGGAGAAAAGGGCAGGTGAGAAGATATTATGAAACTGCAATGACACTTTCCCTAGTGTCTCCAACGAGGTCAGTCACTTCTCTCCTTGGGGGGAGGAGTCAAGAGAAAATACCTCTGGAAGAACAGAAGACATTATGTTGTGGGTCAGCAGGAATTCAGGGAGATGGGGAAAGTGTCTTGTCCACTGGGTTCATAAAGCCAGGTTGGGAAAAAACTGTCCTTGTTTCCATTTCCTCATGTCTTCACTCTGTTTCTTGGGACTGAACCTGCTCTTGCACACTTCAGATCATTAAAAAAAAAACCTTCCATGAAATCACTTCTCTTAACTTGACTTCTTCTGCATTAGTCCTGTTAGTTTGTAAAAGTGCCCAGCCATTGCTGAACACCAGCTATGAAAGACTAGGTTCAAGTTGAGGTGCTAGAGACAAAGACAATATAACATCAAAATTTAGTTTGGATTGCTATAGACAAACACTCACTTCCCTCCTTCCCTCCTTCCTTCCTTCTTCTCTTTTCTTGGGTGGATATACTGATAAGAATTTGTTGAAGTACAAATTATACCTTGCATCATATTTAGATTTAGAAACAGTCTGAAGGACTTTTGTTAAATTGAAGTTTGTTGTAAATATCTGAAAAAAAAAAGAAAGAAAAAAGGAAAGAAAGAAAGAAAAAGAAAAGATAAATTGTAATAGCCATCTCAAAAATTACTGTTTGAGAGGACAATGACCCAAATATAAGAGGAAAGAAGATTGCAGAAAATTTATTTTCAGGTCCATTAAAGTTTATGAAGTTTCATAATCTCTGACTCTGTTTTGTCTAATGACATTACACTATAGTCTAAACTATGATTATTCAAAAGAGTGGGTTTTCACTTCATCTGGGAAATAGAGACTCATAATAAAACAATGACATCAAGGGATTCTTTATGCCTTTAAATGAACGAAAAGCTTTTAGTGGAGAACAGAGAGGAACTGAACTGTTTCTCTTAGTTGAGACTTTGTTGATTAATCAGCTAGGAGAAATCTTTTTAAAAATATATTTTACCAGGTGGTAAATTTTTTTATTTGTAAAAATAAACACAGGAAAGAGAACTGCTATGCAACACCTGAAAAATACAGTATAAGGTGTTTTTATGCCCAAGGCTATTGTTTCACAATTATCTTTTAATTATAGAAGAGTTTGTTCTTATAGAGATAGTCATAATATGAGCTTCACACTTACTCTTCTTAAAGATCATAGCTATTGTGGACTGAACATATATATATGCTCCAGAAATCCACATATTGGAGCCCTAAGCTCTAATGTGGCTGTATTTGGAGTAAGGAAGTAATTAAGGTTAATTGAGGTCACGAGGGTGGGGATTTGATCTGAGAGGATCCATGTCCTTCTAAGAGGAGACTCCACAAAGTGCTTGCCTCCTTTCTTTTTCTCTCTGCCCCTCCACGTGTAGAAAAGAAGAGGTCATGGGAGCACACAGTGAGAAGATAGCTGTCTGTAACAAAGAGAGCCCTCACCAGAAGCTGACTGTTCAGGCACCTTGATCTTGGATTTCCAACCTTTAGAACTGTGAGAAAACACATTTCTGTTGGTTTAAGCTATTCAGTCTGTGGTGATTGTTACAGCAACCAGAGAAGACCAAGATAGTAGCCATGGCTCCCACCCCCATAGCCTCTTGTAGTGTTTGCAAAAGGTTTTTCTCTTTATCTTCAGGTGTGACATGTGGGGGGGGTTGTTTGTTTAGAATCTTTCAAAGTTAGCACATAGTCCCTGCCTTGTCTTCATGCTGTGAGTGACTAGGGAGGCACGCATTGTGGTCCCACTTGTATCTGCCTTAGGTCCCCAGGACCTAGATGAGCAGATCACCCTCCACGTTGGCCAGGGAGCATGAGAGACAGAAATAGGTGTTCTCTATTTAAGCCACAGAGTGTTGGATTATTTGTTTCTACTATACAATGTAGCCTATCCGGATGGACCCACTGCTTCAGGAAAGTTATTGCAGAATACAGATTACAAGGGAGTTGATTTATGGTTTTTAATTTCAAAAGTACAAGCACCATGTTGGAAAGACCAGTGGGAGATTCAGGCTGCCTTTTCCCAGGCTAAACAGAGATCCTTTGGATTTGCCCACAGCATCATGGAGGAAGCAAAACCTGTGGTCACTAATGTGTCCCTGATTCCTCTTCCCTGTCTGTGTCTCTGGGAGATGGAGCTTTCTCTAGAAACGTCAGAGAGGCTTGAAACCTCACGAGGTGAAGGGATTGGTATCCTATATCTAGAAAAATCCTGAATTCAGCTTGATGAGGGCAGATCATGTTCTGCAAAGTGTGTCTAGATTTGAGTAGCTCCACAGACTTGTTGCCCTCTCCCTCCATGACCAAGATCAAGGAAGAGACTTGTGTGCTCAGAACAGGCCAGCAAACAGGAGACAGGGAGGCCTGGCTGGCCCTAGGAAGTCTGGGACCTGGGGAGGGTGTAGTAGCTTCCTTAGTGGCTCCATGACCAGCCAAGTGGATGAGGCCTCTCCTGCTCTGGCTCCTCACCATTTTGGTCACACTCCCCATCACTTACCTTTCTGTGTCCTGTTTTAGGCCTGTTCAACTCCTCACACTTTCCTAATTCTACGCAGATGTTCCCCCACTCTGTGTCTTGCATTTGCTGTCCTTTCCACCTGGCATTTCCTTCTCATTTCTGGTTTCACTGAAAAATATTGATTCATCCATCAAAGTGCACCTGATTGTCACCTCATCTGTGAAGCATTTCCTATTCATCAGCATCGTTAATCATTCTTCCATGATGCTACCAGTGTACCTGACTCTTATTTTTATGTAACAAAATTCTACAAATATTGGTGGAATAAATACTATGTGTGAAACACTCTGTTCACTACAGACTAAAGCTGGGCAGGCAAAGAAAATAGGGTTTTGCCTCAAGAATCCTCATTCCAGTTAATACTGCTGCATAACAAATCACTGAAAAGCTCAGTTCTGTGTAGAAACAGCACCTTTCTTGAATCTTGTTACTTTTGTGGGTCAGAAATTCAAGAAGGTTCCAGCTGGATGGTTAACTTGGAGTCCTCATGGGATGCAGTTAAATGGTGGTGGCAGCTGGAACAGTAAGGGACGGAGGAGTATGGGAGTATTTGCCAAGCATCCCTCTCCTTAATGTGGTCCCAGAGCCTCCCCAAGTGGTCTCTTGGCACAGGCTAGTTTGGGCTTCCCCCCAACATGGCATCTTCAGGGCTGCCCAACTGCTTACAATGCAGCTGAAGTCTTTAAGAGGGAGTATTCCAGAAAGGAGGCAGAAGCTACCTGCTTTGTAGGACTTGGAAGTCACATACCATGTCACATCTGCTGTATTCCCTCAGCTGGAAGTTAGTCGCCAGCCTGCCCAGATTTAAGGGCAGGGGAGTTAGGCTCTACATCTTGATGGAGGCCTGAAAGTTTCTTGAAGAGCATGTGGGATTGGAGAGGTTGTTTCAGCCAGGTTTGGAAGATGGAGCCCTTCACAGTTTTATGAGCACTCACCATGCTTTGATGCATATCCATCTCCCCATCTGGACTACAACCTTGTTAAGGATGTGAATTAATTGTATTCTTCATTTGCTGTCAAAAGCTTGCACAATGTCTATAAGAGAGAAAGCTCTCTCCATACACACACACACACACACACACACACACACACACACACATATGAAATGAGTAAACACATTTTCCATTTTGTCCACCGAGTTCAGAGAATCTTTATTTCTAGAAATAAAATTTATGTCTCTTGTTTTAATGAAGGTAATGAACTTTTTTGCAAGGATAATTTAGTTCCTTTAAATACCACATTTTCTAATTTTCCAGCAGTGTCTTTGTTGCCTTAGCTATTTGTATTAGTTAGGGTTCTCCAGAGAAACAGAACATATCTTGTACATGGCTCCTTGGACATCCACACAAAGATCTTTTCCCCCTCGTATATAATAGCAGCAGACATCATGATCTTATTTTCTTACTTTTAGTTTAGAAAATAAATAACAAACATCTCTTTTCTGCAATCCAACCTCTAAAACATTTCACCAGCTTTTTCTTATGTGGTCCCACAGTGCCTGTTCTCCCCACTCAGTTCATATGTCCCAAATCCCCCTCCAACATTTAAAATGGCTTAGTCTCTCCAGTCTCTCCTGAGGAACTTTGGCAGAAGCTGTGTCTGATGACTCACTGGGCACTCCACCCCCCATGTGTGCCCAATTCCTGGAATCTTTTCTTTTTTCTGTTTTTTAGAACAGGGAAGGTTATGGGGGTAATGATGGTGAGCCTATAAGGAGTGAGGAGACGAGAGGACTTGGGGCTCTGCCCAGGGACTTCCACATCACTGGTGCGTGTGGTCCCTTGCAGGCAGTGGTCCTGATGGTGTGGTGAGTTCATATATATAGATACAAAGAGACTTATTTTGGGAATTGGCCATGTGATTATGGAGGCCAAGAAATACCACCATCTGCCATCTGCAAGCTGGAGAAGCAGGAAAGCCAGTGGTATAATTTAGTCCAAGTCTGAAGATCTTAGAACCAGAATGGCCGATGGTCTGAGTCCTAGCATTTATAGACCCAGAAACCAGGAGTTCTGATGTCAGAGGGTGGGAAAAGTTGAATGTGCCAGCTTAACAAGAGAGAGAAGATTAACCCTTCATCTGCCTTTTTGTTCTCTTCGGGTCCTCAGCAGATAAGATGATGGCTGCCCACGTTGGTTGGTGAGAGTGCATCTGCTTTACTTAGTTGGTCTACCGATTCAAACAATAATCTCTTCCAAAAACACCTTCACAGACACTCTCAGAGATAATGTTTATTTCAGATTATTATTTAATTTTTATTTTTTAGTTTATTTTTAGAGGCAGGGTCTCCGTCTGTCACTCAGGCTGGAGTGCAATAGTGTAATCAAAGCTCACTGTAATCTTGAATTTCTAGGCTGAAGTGATCCTCCTGCCTGAGCCCTCTGAGTAGCTGGGACTACAGGCATGTGCCATAGAGCCTGGCCAGAAATAATGTTTTTAGTAGCTATCTGAGCATCCCTAAGCCTATCAAGTTGATGCATAAAATTAATCATCACTCTATCAAAGTCAGATCTTCCTAAACTATGTATAGTAAACTCAAGGTGGGCAGAAAATTTATTTTTACCGTATAGTCCTAACTGCTCTGTTTCTTCATGTTGAAACATCTCAACTTAGAGAATTGTGGCTGCCAGATGAAAAATATCAGGGCCCTTCAAAGGGTTAAGATTTTGATAAAACTTAGGCCTCTGGGAGTCATTCAGGCCTGCACATTCTACTAGTTCAGAACCCCAGACTTACCTTTCCTTGGAATCCAATATCTCTTTACCCTTTGAAGCCATACCAGTGAGTCTTATTCTTACTCAGAATGGTGCCTTAGCGACCACCACACAATGAGGCTTTTCTGGAGCTGCTTTATAAGGGAACAAACAACAAGATTTCCCTAAACACAGGTTGCTGTCACAGACTGAAAGCCATGAGCCAGGGCTTGTGGTACATGTGCATTTTCGTTAGCTCTTTTCATGCAGAGAGAACGATGCTAAGTGAAGTCCCCTGCCTCATTATTTATGAAGATTATAGGCAGGATAGAACAAGACCTATACTGAGAACTTGCACGGTGATAGCAATAGTAGTAATTCTTTGCAAATCTTCCTTAGATATGTTTTTTGTTTCCTTGTTTATCTATGTCTTGCTTATGGCAGACAATTTTCTTATGGCATTGTATATTATATATCATTATAACCATATATTGTTTTAATCACTGGTGATATCCCCCATTACCGCGCTTTTATTCTACACACTTTATTTAACCATCTTGAGTGATGCTCACAAATACCCTAGGACGTTCACATTTTCTTTGCCATTTTGGAGGTTCGGGAAGATTTTATTTTCCCTAAGCTGATAGAGGCAGCAGAGCTGGACTCAAATAGTCTTGTGTCTGACTCTAAGGGCTAGAGTTTTGAGGGAATTGTGGATCTCTTGGAAAGGTCCTCAGTCCCTGTAAGTGCAGCCTCTATCAACATCTACTCAGTTCTTCACCTGTCTCCATGACAATCTCATTGCTGGGAAAAGGAAGGTTGAGACCATTCCCCATTGTGAACTCAGCTGTTACTCACTGCTGTGAATGTTGGTAAACCAGGGTGGCAGACCTGAAGCCTGAAGGTTCGTAGCCCGGGTCATGGGCCAGCCGCCTAGAAGTCAACAAGAGGGGAGCTTCAGCATGATTTAGTGTAAAGAGCTTGGGGCCATGAGAGAGGAAGGTGTGGTTCGAGGCTTTGTTCATCTGTTAGCAAATCATTTAGCCCCACTGAGCTTCGATTTTCTCATTTGGAACAGGAGTCAATGAGACCTTCTTACCTTCTACTCTGGGTTACTGTGAAAATCAAATGGAAGAAACTGCTTTGTGAATTGTAAAGTTTTACATGATGTTGGTTGTTTTTTGTCAGGGCTAAGCAATGGAGTGGTCTCCCTCAGGGAGAAGACTGCCATGGAAAAGGAGATAATGAAAGATGAGGTACAAGGAGAGAGGGTCCCGAGGACCACAGCTGCCGGGAAAGGTTCTGGAGATGTGGTGTTTTGTTGTTGCTGGGACTGGGCAGGGATAGTGGGTTGGAATGATACCCCAAAGATAAAAAGCAAAGAAATCATACCAGTTGTATATTAGAATAAAAAAAAAAAAAAGAGAGAGAGAGCAAGAAACTTTGTCAACATTTGAAAAAAGCATGGAAGCACCTGGATCACATTCATTCATCCTTTGAAAAACAACTCTGCGCATAGCACATGCGTTATTGGAAGGAAATATTTATAGATACTTATTTACATGTGCATAAATTAGTTTGATAGCTGCTTAAATGATAAAATATTTAGGAGAATATTTAGAAAATCAAGATCAGTGAATGATTTTAAGTTTGCCACAAATTCCCAGTACACGAGCTTCTTACCTTTACTTTGTGCATTGTGTGGAGTGGAGGTAAGAGGAGGATGACGCAGGATGTGGTGGGATATACACTTTTCGGTGTCTCATAGCTCAGTCACTCCCTTGCTCTTGACCTTTCCCAGAGGCTTTTCCTCCCATCTGGAAAAAGTAGGTGAAATCTGTCAAAGCTGTGAGCAGATTAAATGGGATTTCAGTACTACATTGGGCAAGTAAAGTGTAGTCAACAAATGTTACTCCTTTTTACTGTGGAGTCTGGTGGCTTATGATGGCTTAAGGTACCCCACTTCACCTTACTTGGTCCCATTTGATTCTCCCATCTTTGAGCTCCCAATACTCTTGTGGTCATTGGCCTGGCTGGGGCAGTAACCACAAGGCTGACTTCCTTTTGATCTGGAGCCATAGATGAGAGTGCGTCCTATCCTTGTCTGTGCTTAGAGTTCAGGTACAAATTTAGAACTCATCTCTGACACCTGTGGAGTTTTAATCTGTAATTTTAGATAGGCCTGTGGCACTTGAGGAGAACGATGAGCCTGAAGGTTCTAACCCTGTTCTCTCCCTAAAGAGAAAGCTGAAACAATGCAGACATCACCACCCGTCTATGCTTCTGAGCGGGCTTTCCTGTCACGTAAGCCCAAGGCTGTTTTTCATGTGTGCTTTCCTGTCATTCCTTTGTAGGCTCAAGGGTGTTTCCCTGGCATTTCTCAGGTTTTTATGGGCAAAGTAGTGAATCAGGGGCATTGTCTGTTCCCCAGGGACCCTGGGATTTAAGCAGTGGATTTGGCTGTATGAACATCTGCTTTTTCCCTGTACTAGTCCTGGTTGGCTGGCTGCTATAACAAACAATTCCCAAATTTTCATGCCTTAGCACAACTGATTATTTCTTGCTAATGTAAAGTTCAGTTGGGTTTACATTTCTTGCTAATGTAAAGTTCCTGGCCAGTCATCTTGCAAGTGGTCATGTAGGATCCGGGCTCCTTCAGCCTGGCTCTGCCTTTCTCTAAGGCCTTTGAGGAGCAAGAAGGGGAATGAGGCGCTGCACATGGCCACATAGCAGGCGTCCTCGGGGCCCCTCACACATCCCCTCTTCCGTTTAGCACATGTCAGTTCCACTTGGAATAGCAGGACCACCACCTTCCCTGAGAGTTTCTCTGCTCATCTGAGCCTTCTCTACACATTATGTGCAATAAGCCAGAAGGGCCCAGAAACTAATTCATAGCCATCAAATAATAACTTATGAGGAAAGGCATATAACTGCCAGGTTAAGGGCCATTTAAATGTTAGGCAGAAATAGAGATGGGGAATCCTATACTATTTACCAGAGTTTCCTGTAGGATTAAGTTACAATTGTCTAGAACGGTAACTTGCAGAACGGTAACTTGTGTTGGCTTCCTTCCTTCCCTCACTCTTTCTTCCACTTCCCCATTGGTGTTTCCTGAGGTCATCTTCCAAGTAAACTACCTGTACCCTCATCCTTATCTCAGGATCTGCTTCTCGGGTTAACTTAAACTAAGATAGGAGGGTTAATGGGTCTGGCCTGGAAGGACTGGGCCTTTCTTCCCTTCACACTTGATGACCAGAACATAAGAACATGACGTCTCCTCACCACAGGAGAGGATGGAAGTGGAATGGGCTGTGTGTCCAGGATGTAGAGGATGGGGTTTTGGTGAGTAGCTTGTTCTCTTTTGTAGATGAGAACATCAATCTCAGAGAGTAACTTATCTCTGTTACTACAGTGAGTCAAGGGTAGACCTGAAAATGGAATTCCATTGATTTCAAAGCCTTTGCTTCTCCAGCCATCCCAGAGATGGGGGCTGGCCTGCAGAGATGCACTCACAGCTGAGTGGGACCTGCTTCCTTCACACAGGCCATGTACTCTCATGGCCAGTGCAGGCCTTGTTCCCTGTGTCTGCCACTCCTCCCACTCATATATTTACATGTTTTCCTGGACCTTATAGGCTTTTGCTTAGGTGACCCAAGCACCAGGAACTGTTGCCTCCAATTTCAAGTTCTGTCTACCCACTGGGATCAAAATATTTTTACCAGTGGGATTTCGTGTAATAATGGACCAATAATAATATCAAGTGGGAATTATGGTAGGTCATGTCAAAGAATTTACAAATTAGTATAATAGATGTGTAAACAACTCATTTCATCATAGGAATATGTGGACAAAAGAAGTATGCACAGGTTGAAGCAGCACAAGGGAAGAGTAGGCAATTCTGTTTGGGGTGTCTAGGAAGATAACAGGGAACAAGATGCTTGAGCTAGGTTTTGAAAGATGAGGTTGGGTTTGCCAGGTACAGGAAATAGTGAAGGCTAGACACACAGAAAAAACCAGCATAACCAATCTCTGGAAAGAGAGAAGTGGTAGTTAAATGTGGTTAGAACATTGGGAATGTAGAGGGAATGTAAGTTGTACAGCTGGTGAGAGAGGCTTGGATCAGATCAAGAAAAATCTTATGTGACAAACCAGTCATGGCAATGCACGAAGAGAGCCATTAGGAAATGTTAATAATTAAGAGTTTAAAGTTTAAGGGGAATACACAGTCCATAGTGCATGTATATATATATATGTGTGTGTGTGTGTGTGTGTGTGTGTGTGTGTGTGTGTGTACATTTATCGTCTATCTGTCATCACCTATCTTCAGAGAAACCACGCGGAACTCCCTGGGAACATTTACATGCCTGCATTTCAGTTATGTTACACACGTTCAAACGGCTCCTTCCGGCCCATCGTTAGTGTTGTCCAAGGACACACGTCGGGTCTTAGCTCCTCCAAACACTGCCCCCGTATTGTGTGTTTCCGTCTTGCTTCCAGGCAGTCTGTCCTCTGGATTCGCGTTTCCATCTCTCATCTGCAGTCTCCGTTTGCACTTCTGGACTCAGTTTGATTATTTGTGTGTTGTCCAGACCTGTCTCTAGGCTTAGATGTGCACCAATGTCGTTCTACTCAGGGCGACGTGGGGAGAGCGCACTTCCCACGTTGGTCCCTTAAGGGATCCGTCCCCCTGACCCAGGCGTCACCCCTGTTGAAAAATTCATAGATTCAAAATGATAGAAAATCTAGCTGCAAACTGACTTGAATGATCAACTGGACTTTACTAGCATATATAAGTAACATGTACAAGATTAGAGCTGATTTTAGGCTCAACTAGATTCAGTGTTCAAATAATGTCTCCTGTATGTGGTTTCTGGCTTTTTTGTTGTTCTGCCTTCTGCTGTGCTGGCTTTACTCTTAATACCAACTCATAGAAAGATGGCTTCAAGCCTAATATTTTCTCCTCTTTAATTTAAAAGAGGAAGAGAAAGAAACCCTTTCTCAACTTAAAAACAAGAATTTGATTGGGTAATGTGCCCATCGGCAAACCAGAGTGGAGTGGGCTGTGTATGGCGGGACTCAGCTGGGTTGGGTGGTACCTCGCTCACGCTAGCAGCACAACCCTGTCTGATCTTGTGGATTGAAACTGGAAACAGGAGCTCTTCAAACAGGAACACAGACTGTTGACACAAGAGCAGGATGGATGGAGAGTGTCAAAGAGATGTCTCTGGAAGTCCCTTCTTCCTCTGTGAGCTTCCAGTTTCTCACTGTGATGCACATTTTTTTTTTTTTTGCTGAAAATAATTGTAAGAGATTTAAGTGGGCAGCAATGTGGGCGATGTGCCAGCGGTGGGGCCAGGAGCCTGAAGTTTTAGTCCTTGCTCATCCAGCTGTGTGACTGAGCAAGTTCTCCTCTCCAAGCTTAGCACATCCCCTATCAAGTGAAGCCTTTGGGCAAAATCTTCTCTAAGACCTTTACCAGCTCTGCCATGCTGGGTTTCTGTGAAGTGTATCTTTTTCAATTAAAAGCCCATCCAAAATGGGGAGACATTCAAATAGAATCTCCCCACTGGAACCAAAGCTTTAGAAATGTTAGGATGTCAACGTAAACTCCTTTCTGTATACTGTTTTCTTTTTTGTACTTAATAGAATACCAAATGTTGTATTTAAATTACAGTTTTTAACTGCACTTTTGGTTAATCTTACAGTGAAATTATACTGTTGCATTTGGTACCACAACCCTTATTTCCATAACAACAGGCTGGATAAGTCTTAAGCACGGAAAAGTAATGATTGTTAATATAAATTCTACTGGAGACCAATTTTTCTAAACACTTTTCTCTTTTAAAAATAATTTTAATGAGAAAAATTTAATCCATCTGATCATGATTTAGTTTCTATTGATTCATCGTTTTTCCTCAGCAGAAGCGATTTAACTTCTAAGAAGTATTTAAGAAGTGACTTCAACATTCTTTTCACCAGCACATAGAAAATCCTATTTCATTTTATCCTAGAACAAATGGATTTGCAATCTGAAGTTTCTAGCTCAAATATATAAGATTCTTGGGCTGTGGTCTTGGATTTAAACAGAAGAAAATGTTTTTGCACCTTTCTTGGTTCAAGGAGGAGGCGAAGGAGATATCCACTTGGGACTCACTGATACCCTTGTACTCATTGTTTATGGCTGGTGTCTGTTCTGATTGGTGGAGTCCCCTGTCATATTTAAAACAGCACTACTGGGGAAGTCCCTGAGCTTTTCACATCTGGGAAAGCTCATGGTGTTTTCTTTTGTTCCATATCTGAATGTCTTATCTGTGGCCCTATGATGGGCAATTCTACTACCACCAAGTACTTAAGAGCAAGGACTCCATCTGTGCTGGCCCACTTATCTCTGTTCCCCAAATGAGCATGTGCAGGTGTGTGGGAAGAATGAGAGGAAGAGAGTGGACAGGGAGCTAAGATGGGTCTCAGAGAACTTGGATCTGGCCTTGCTCTGGAGTGGTCTGGCTGCAGGACCATGTGAATGTCACTGACCCCATCTATGCCTTAGTTTTCTCTGCTTAGGCTGCACCAGTGGCTCTTAGACCTTGTGTGGTGAACAGATTTCAAATAGTTACTAGTATGGCAGATATAAATTTCAGTGCATCAGCTTGGATTTGCAGGAAATGTATTTATCTTTCCTCCAACTTTTTCAGACAGATTTTTTTTTTTCCATTTAAAATGCCTGCAGCAACATTTCTGTTTCTGTGTGCTGTACCAGGACTTGCTCTCCCTTCATCAAGAGGTCAAGTCTCTGTCTCTTGCTCATATGACTGGGCAGGCTTTTGTGACTGACAGTTACAAAAGAGAGTAAGAGAGGGGAGAGAATTCTAACACTATGGCAGAAGTGATAACTGTGTAACTTCTGAGCCCAAGTTTTAAGATCAGAACAGCTTCTGCTTGCATCTCTGAAGCTACCATGAATCTTCTGTATTGAAGAAACCACATGAAACTATAGAGATACAAGAGCTCTTCCAGCTCCCAGGTTTTGGAGTCTTCCAGTCAAGACACCAGTCATGTGAGTTGGTAAACCTTAACATTTAAATTGGTAAACCTTGAGTAAAGTAGATTACCCTCCATAATGTAGGTGGACCTCATCTAATCAGCATTAAAGAAAAGACTAATGTCCCTGAAGAGGAGGAAATTTTGCTGGTCAATAGCTGTTGGACTCAAATTGCAACATTAGCTTTTCCCTAGGCCTCTAGCCTGCTGATATACTTTGCAGATTGTGGGCTTGACAGTCTCCAAGATCCTATAGGCCAATTCTGTCAACTCTCTCTCCTTCTCTCCCTCTCTCCCCATATGCCCCCTCTCTTGTGGGATTTGTATACAGTATCATGGAAATAAAATACTACTTTCTTATTTTCTGCTGGTTGGCACCTGCTTTTCTCTCTGGGGAAGAGAGGGAAACACCTTCAGACCACATTCTGTTCTCATTTATGCTGGAATCCTGCCATCTCTTTGGGCTTTGCACAAGAGTGTTTGATCTCCAAATATTTTTAAGAGTTTGTTTGTTTGTTGTATTAAATCATTCCTCACTCCTTTCCCAGGATTCAGTAGAGCAGGTGATGGCAAATGAATAGAGTAAGGTGGTGGAGAAGGAATATGACACAGATTTTTGTCTTGGGTCCTCCCTTCTTATGACATTACTTTCTCTTTCTCTCTCTTTTCTCCCTCACTCTTTGTCTCCATGCTCGGTTTCTTGAAGAATATTTTTATATTGAGAGGATATTATCAGGACTCCTTAACTATCATCAGGGTGACCTTAGACAAGGCACTTTACCCGGTACCTCACATTTTATCATCTGAATCATGAGGAAATTAATTTATATCTAAGGCTGTTTTGTGCATCTGAACTGAACATGACCTGATATCTTAAATACCTTAGTCACCTTCTCTTTTTCACCTACAACAGTGGTGATGGGTTAGTCTCCTCTCAAAACAGAGATTCTTCAGGGCAGGAAACCCCATCTGATTCTTCTGCTACTATAACTCTTAATAGCCACTCAGTATTTACTCTACTTAAAATTCTCTGTCTAGTATTCCTTATTCCCTTAGCCTTTTGAGTCATAGTTGTTGATTGTAAGAACTCTACATTTGCCAGACTGGGAATTGTGTCTAATGCTCATGTGGGTAAAACATACAGAGTTTGACAGACATTAAACATATATCAGACATAGACACTTTCCAATAAAAACACTATCCAGTTGGAAGACCCCTCCTCCAGGAATGCCTCTATGCCTCTCTGTTGCAGTATTTTTCAGAGACTGCTGAGAGTGGGAAGGAGAATTACATAGGAGCAAATATTGCATGAATGGCCTTGACATTGAGCTTTGACATTGAGTGGGAAGCTTGATTGTCTCCAGGTGATACCTTGCATGTCATTGGTCCAGTATTTCTAGTGGCTGCCTATAAATTTACCAAAGGTTCTTTCTAGTTATTACAATAAAAGTTTTATTCTTTTCCAGTTTAATTGGGAATCACAATTAAAACTGAAAATGAGGATAGGTTGCTTAAAGATAGGTGACTTCACAAGTCCTGTCAGCAGTTATATACCAAGGTGGGCTTTGTGTTTGTAACTCTGCAGAAATCAAACAATCCTGTTTCCTGCAGGTTGGCACCTGGCTTTCTTTCCTGGGAAAGATCATCTTTGCCTGTTTAGATTACAAGGCATTGAGTCTTGAATGGTATCTGAATCTGTAACCAATACTAACCACACTGCTGGTGTTCAATATATAAAAAATAATATTTTATTCTTTACCATTGGTCTGTACCCTAGAATTCAAGCCATTACTTTCTTTTCTGCATTCAATATTCCATTGCCACTCATAAAAAATGTGAGATAATTGATATAATAATCCATGTCAAAATTGTATCCACTGGTGTAAATAGCTTTGTCATATATACAAATGCTTTGGGTGAATGAAGACATTTAATAGTTTAAATCTATTTTCATTTTGATAGTAGAGCATTGTTCAACTATTGAAATGACTAAGTACCCATTTTGTAAGCCTTGTGAGAAATGCAATAGATAAGAAGCTGTGTTTAAATGGCATCTATTTTTCTGAGCAGGGAGTTCAAAGCCAGTTATTCACATTTTATTCTTTTCAACATCCCTGAGTTAATACAATAAGACTTTCTACTTTCTGCGGTGGTTCTCTCCTCGTTCGTCTATTGTACGGACCTTCTTTCTCCTTTTTAACTCTCCACTGTCCTCACTGTTCTACAACTAACTCTCATGGTTTTCCTTTTCTATCTTTCTTCCTTTGTCCTATTCTTTTTAGAATGGTTGCCTTCTTTAGTAAGATTCGATTAACTGAATAGGTAGTGTGCCAATGAGTTAGCTGAGGACTACCAGGAAAATGGTCCAGAATTGATTTATGGTGTATAGTTTAATAGTTAGGCTACCCAATGGAGTGTATAAATGACATGCAGGTCAAATGAAGGGTCCATTGATATGGCTTATTTTGTTAAAAAAAAAAAAAAGAAAAAGAAAAAAGAAAAGAAAAGGTAAGCATATGATTCCAAACACACATAAATACTATTTTTTAAAGAATCAAACATCATAATAAAGAGAAAAAAACAAAAACAAAAACACAGTAAAGATGAATGCAGGTTGTTGTAGACTTTACAAAAACCCACTGTGATGTACTCCTTCTTGCTTTGGACTATCTGTATCCCTTCAAAATTCAGATGTTGAAACCATAATCCCCAATGTAATGGTATTAATATTTGGATGTGGGATCTTTGGAAGGGAATTAAAGTTAGATTAGGTTGTAGGAGTGGTTCCCTATGATGGGATTAGTGCCCTTATAAAATGAGGGAGTGATGGTATTCTATCTGCTCTGGCATCAATCTGCAAGATAGGAAGAGAGGCCTCACCAGGAAGCAAATCAACCAGTACCTTGACTTGGACTTCTCAGCTTCCAGAACTGTAAGAAATTAGTGTATTATTTGTGCCACCTACGGCATTCTGTTATAGCAGCCAAGCTGACTAAGATCCTCCCCAACTTGCCTTTGACTGTATGTTCTAAGTTTGCAGTAATTAGTCTAATGCTTTTTATAAGGTTGACCCTCTATCTCTGTATCCTCAAGTTTCTGAAAGATTGTCCATAGTAGAAAGACCTGTTCACATGAGGGTTTTCCATTTGGGCCCTGTCATTCATGCTTTTGCTATTCTCCACTGGCCACTTGCCTGTACCAAATCCCTTCCCTCCATTAGTTTCCTTTATCAGAGGGATGGCAGTAACCTTTCTGTGAACTGTAGTACCTAGGCAGTGCCAGTAAGAGTATCTGGTCTACAAAGGAGCCTCTGGCCAAACCTTCATATTTCTGGAGCTAAGTTAATATCTCAGCTACTCTGCATTACTTTTTCCTTACCCATGGGTTCCTAGGATCCCATGACACATCCTTACTATATATACACATGTTTTTCCCCATTAAGGATACTTGACTATCCTCCTCCAGCAACACCAGCTTAATGAGGCATTGGCTTTGGTTTTAAACTGGTTTAGCACAGAATGTCTGATATCCATCAATTTTAGAAGACAGTAAACACATTTGCTCCCAAATTAAAGGGTTTCTGCTTCCAATTATTCAAAAAACAAAACAAAAACCAATTAAATTGTGGTTTCCTGTTATAAACTTTTTTTAAAAATCACAAATTAATATGAGAGTTTTCAATTCTAAGGTAAAGTTCAAGTTGTAGTTGATCCCTTCACTTGGGGGGTATGCTGAACACCCTCCCATTGTACATATTAAGTGAGATCCTACTAATTACCCACCCTTCTCCCCCTCCCTTTCCCTCATCTCCCTTCCTTCTTTCCAGACTTTATCTGTGTTTTATCTTTGATGTGGGCATGTCGTTGTTTATATATTGGTTTCATATTAGTATTGAGTTTACTGGATTTTTTCCCCCATTCTTGAGATACTTTACTGGGAAGAATGTGTTTCAACTCCTTCTAGATAAACACAAAAGTTGTAAAGTCTCCATCTTTTCTTATGGCTGAACAGTATTCCATGGTATTCACACACCACAGCTTGTTCATCTATTTAGGATTGATGGGCTGTTACACATTTTTAACAAGAACAAAATAAAAATCCATTACATTATAGGAAACAAGAATGAAACTTATTAACTTAAATAATTTTAAAACTATCCTCCTCCTGCTACCATCAAAGGATAGAATATTCTATTCTGGGACTTCCTGAGTTGTACAGAAATCAGTGTATTTGCTAGTATGTCTCTACTTGTGAGAAGAACTTGACTCACATGGACTTGAACAAAATTTGTCACTTGATATTTCTGGAATTCTATGGGTCAGACGGGTTCCAGGCGTAGGACAATCAGGACTCCAGGCCTGCTCCTCTGGGCACTTTCCTGCTTCATTCCAGATTGACTCTCACCCTGTTGCAGGTGTCTGTCCATAGCAGTGCCTCTTCAGTGTGAGAGGAGGCAGGAGGCAGATGCTGTAGATTCCAGCCTACCATGAAGCAGAGAGGACACGAAGACTGTTGTCACGGAGATCTGCACGAGGTACAGTATGGGAGAGGAGAGAAGGGAAGCTGTATAGAATTCGAAAGAGGATTTTCTGAATGTTAGAATGGAAGAGGAGAGGCACTTTAGGGCACCAGCCATGCGTGCATAATATATTGACATCAAGAATAATAAGAAAGAAAATTTGGAAGGAGTTTGGAGTGTTATAAATATAGACTCCTTTGATGTTTTCATGAAAGACTGTAAATTAAGATTTACATTGATTTTCAATTATTTTAGTTGCTAGAGTACAACAGCTACTAAAGGTTGCTTTGCTCAACACTTCAATTGTTATCTCTATTATAGAAAGGTTATCTATATAATTTATCATGCAAACATGAACACTTGAGGCTAAAAGGGACCTTATTAATGATTATACTGCTACTACCAGTATAACAAGGACTATTCCAGGAAAGTGAGGATGTACTTTATTTTAATAAATACATTTTATTTAGAAATGCTGCTATAATAGCTAGAAAGTGAAATCCCTGAAAAGAACTTGCCTTCTGAAATAAATCAGCCCTAGAGAAAATACATGGCTTCTGTCCCTTCTTCCTGCTTGGACTACAGATGTGACACCTGGAAATGCATCAGCCATTTCAGGGCTATTAGGATGAAAGTCAAAATCCAGGATGGTGAAGAGACTGATGGAGGGATACTGGGGTATTGATTTCAGGAAGCTACTACCGGACATGGTCAACTTACCTCCATACTTCTTGTAACATGAGAAAAATTAACCCTCACTTGATGTGCAGATACTATTCACCTTACAGGGCAGTTGTGAGAATTAAATAAAATACTAATTATGAAGCACTTTGTATAGTAATTGACACACAGTGCTTAAAAGCTAGTCATGCAGCTAATGTTATTACTAACTCAGTTTGACTTCTACAAATTTCTTCTTTTCTTTTTTTTTTTCTAGGACAGGGTAGAGTGAATACTCTTATAAGCATCATGAAATGATACATAATGTAATGGGGACTGGTATTCAGGACTCTACTCTCTGTACTTGGAGCCTAGGTGGTCACAGTGGCCCAAAGATAGTCCAGTGGTGCCAGAAATCTTTGTTCCAGGATCCAAGTGTTGTTCACTTTGCTATTACAATGAGTGCCTGGGGACTGGGGCAATGCTGATCTCTCAGATCTGATTAAAGTTTCTCCTAATTGGATCTGGAAAAAAAGCCATTTGGTTTTGGAGATTTAGAAATATTTAAAAGGAACAATTCTGGTTTTGAAATTTTCTCACAAAGTACACGTCAAAAATCCTCATATTCAATCTGCCGGAGCTCTTGAATAATTAAATCTCATTTAGAGATATTTGCCAGCATGTTCTGAAGGACGTGATATGTGTTTTCTATTCATGGTAATGGGAGAGAAGGAAAAATCATTTTTATAGAAACCTTATTTGTGTCCATATATCTTAGTGCCAAGTAGGTTTTCTATGAATTAAGAGGATGTCCTAGGAGTGGCTTTCTGGAAACAGGAAAGAAGATAAGAATTTGGGTGTATATTGGGGAGCGGGGCTTTCAGGAGAGAAAAAAGAAAGGAAATAAAATAAAGTAGCAGCAGCAGGTAGGATGTGTTCTCATCAGGAGTTTAGCTTCTGCCCAATCCTTTGGGAGTGGTGGGACATAAATACATACAGAGTTGTGCCTACCTAGAGGCAAAGGAGGCTAGCCTTTGTACCCTCCAGCCAGCTAGTTAACCGCTGTGGGGTGGTCTATTGGGAAGGGAAGGTGTCATCTCTTATTGAGCGCCCTTTTGCCTGTAGGCCTATTCTCCAGAGAGGAGGACATCCATGAGCCACTAGCAGCCATCATTTACTGTAGCTGGGAAAGGGTGTACTGGCCTAATACAAGAGATCTGGGAGAGACACCAATAGAAACTTCTACATAGCTTCATTCAGAGTTAGCTGTGTGCCTCTTATTGGAGAATGGCATTTTAAACCAAGGGATGCCCGTTTTTTCTCCCACTTGGATAATGTATAGACTAATGTATGGATGGTTGCTTAAGAGGGGACAGTTTTCTTAGCTTTTAACCTTGGTTTATTTATATGATAACTTCACTTAAATATATATAAATGTAAAAGTATTGATAAGCTCCCCGTGCTTGCATTTTTTAAGAAGGCATGAAATCAAATAAATTAGAAATTAAAATTTTAAAAGCATAAGACCATAAAAAAATCAAACTGACAACAAAAATTTAATGCTGTGAGTGATGCTATTTTGTTAGACCTAAATTGCCAAGCTCAAAGTTAATGTATGACTGTGAAATTGCACCAGTTGTCTCTTATCTTACATAGCCTATGTTTCCAGATGCCATGGGAAGGACTAACTTTTTACCACTTTTCTCTAATAGAACTTCTGTAAAACCCTTTGGACAGATCAGAAGGCTTTGTTTGCTTGGCAAGAAGGAATTATTAGCATTCACATATCATTGGTCTCTACTCCTGTCATTAGCCTACAATAATCAAATGTGTATATTTTGGCACCATTTTAATAATAAACCTAAATGCTTAAATGCTGCTGCCATTTTTAATAAGTTATCCATATGATACTTAGATGATTTTATCAAAATAAAGCATAATGTATATATATTTATTATTATTATCATTTTGAGACAGGATCTTGCTCTATCACCCGGGCTAGAATGCAGTTATGTCATCACAACTCACTGCAATCGCCAGCTCCTAGGCTCAAGTGATCTCCCTGCCCCACTTTCCTGAGTGGCACGGACTACAGGCATAAGCCACCATGCCCGGATAATTTTTCTATTTTTTTTCGCTCTTGCTCAGGCTGTTCTTGAACTCCTGGCTTTAAGTAATATTCCTTCCTTGTCCTCTCAGAGTGTTTGGTTTATTGTGTGAGCCATTGGGCCCAGCCAACAGCTTAATATTTTACAATTTAAAGACATTTTTTAGAGCACTTAGGCTCAAAGATTATGTCTGAAACATTCTTTAATATGAAACTGTAGCTATTTCTCATGAAATAGGAACATGTATGGGGTGAGTTCATGGATGTGATCACACTTGAATTACCCAAGAAAGCACCTGTCTGATTCTTGCTGGTTGGGATAAGAGCATGGCATGAGGAAGGTTAGAGAATTAGAGGCTAAACCAGTGACAATATACAAGGTCATGGAATAGGCTCTTTGCTCCATATTTCATTATAGTGCTTAAAATTTAATTTAATGACAATATATCTACTGCCTATGGTTCTGCATATAGAGGCTGTCCCTGGTGCCAAGTGATCCTCCTGTTCTTGGCACTGATGGAGCACACAGTGAGAGCCCTGGAAGTCATGGGCTCTTGGTTAGAGAGTACAGCAAGCAAGCTGGGACACTGGTGTTTCTGCTGCATCCTGAGTGACTGTGAGCATTGCCATATTGCCTGAGGGTGTTCTAACTGGGGAAGCTCAGGTACCAGAGTACTTGTTCCACTGCTGAGCAAGGTTCCTGACTTCCTCACCAACCCTGCAGCCTTATAACAAACCTCATTCCCTGAGGAAATCTACATACATCTTTTTCTCATCAGTTGGCAAGGTTTAATGAAGACAAATAGAAAAATGTAAGAGATTCTCTACTGTCATTGCTTGCATGAAATTTGTTCACTAGTATAGGAACAAGAACTGCATTGAATCAGAAAGCCCAGTGTGAACTATAGTAGGTTAAATAGAGCCTTCAGGTAGAGGGCGGGCATTGACATTTAATGTTTTATCCGACAACACAAATGGAAAATCAGATAAGCAGCTATTGGAACACAGTTACAGATTCACTCTATTTCAGATCATTTCTTAATTTAACAAAGGAATAGAAGGATTCAGGTCTCATTCATTTACTGAGCAAATCTTTACTGAAGGGTGTTCACCAAAGATTGGATTCTGTGCTAAGTGTCAGATATACACCAGATGAGTAACCCATGTCCTTAAGAACTCTGGCCATAGGCGGCGCCCATAGCTCAGTAGGGCGCTGGCCACATACACCCAAGCTGGTGGGTTTGAACACAGCCTGGGCCAGCTAAACAACAAAGACAACTACCACAAAAAAAATAGCTGGGTGTTGTAGTGGGCATCTGTAGTCCCAGCTATTTGGGGCAAGAGAATCACTTAAGCCCAAGAGCTTGAGGTTGCTGTGAGTTATGAAGCCACAGCACTCTACTGAAAGCGACATAGTGAGTCTCTCTCTCTCTCTCTCAAAAAACAAACAAACAAAAAACCTCTGGCCATAAAGAGACAATACAGGTGAGCAAACAGATGGTTATGATGCAGTAAGACTGGTTCCATGGATGGAAAAGTATGGGCACCATGGCAGCAAGCAGGAGAGCCACCTGACCTGGCCTGGTGCATTGAGGAGAGCATGCTAAAGGCTACTATGACAGAGCAGCAGCGAATGCAGGTGTCCCATTCCATTGCTGTGCTGGTGCCACTGCCCAGCACTCAGGTAGAGATTTTCTGGGCAAAGGAGTCACTGCTTCTTGGGGTTGCAAGAGCATCAAGGAATCCTAGGAAAGAATTCTGGGGTGACCTCCATGTTCTTTGAGTGGCATTAATTGAAAGAAGGAATTTGCTGAAAATGTTCTCAGCCAGTTTCTCCTGTTTTGATTCATTATAATTATCATGACCAGAATGGTTCCTACATCTCCCTTCCTAATAACTCATAACTCTGTTTTCTTTCATGTAAATTCAAATCCTCTGCCAACTTCTAAGATCAAGATCATCACATCTATCTTGTGTGCTCCTCACATTCCATGCTCCATTTATTCAAATCACAAGGATTAAGACAACTGGACTGGATAGCAACAGCAATCGCTCACATTGATTTGAGAGTGTGGGGTGCAAAGTACTCTGCAAGTAGCCTTGCTACTCAAAATGAGGTTCCTGGGTCAGTCGTGTCAACGGCATCTGGAAGTCTGTTGAAATGTGCAAAATCCCATGACTCAGCCCTGACCTACTGAATCAGAACGTAAATTTCAATAGACTCCTCAGGTGGTTCTTGTGCATCTTAAAATATCAGAAATTATTTTAAAGGGCAGAGTTTAATTCTAAATGACATACAGGTGACTTATGGAAGCTTTGTTTTCAAGTATAGCCTCATTTTTATCATTTGTCTTAAAACAAGAACAAAATCTTGTATTTATGAAGTTTTTGACTGATTAACAATGACATCATTTGGTACCTAATTTGCATAACACAAGCAGTATTACTACCTTTTAAAGTCATGCTCAGGATCCATAAAATAATTTTTTAAATCAGGATTGTGAATACAAACACATCACCAACACAGATACGTGTAAACACATCATAAAATTTTGAGTAAATTGCAAATATGTTGAGAATATAAATGTTAAATACACATTAACAGATAAAATTAGTAAAGTATCTAAAGCACATTATGTAAAAAAGAAACGATAACCATTGAAAAATTTTTAAATATAATTTTCTTTTTCTTAGCAAGTGAAAGTTAAATCTGAAAATAGAACAAAATAAAGTAAAAGTTAAATCTGAAAATAGAACAAAATAAAGGCAATGTGTCACTGATGGCATAATAACAAACATATTTTTTGCAGATTTAGTTGCTAAAATGGCTCTTGTGTTTTGGCATCAGAGAATATAAGAATAAAAATTCTTCATCCCCAAATAATTGTATAAAGTTGTTTCTCCTGATTGGAAGGAACTTTTGAACAGCTTTCAGGAACTAAAATGTGTGTGTGCATATTTCTCTAGAGAGAGGGTTATTTATTTTTTGTCTGAAAGAAAGCATTTTGGGTTCATTTGTGTCTTCTTTGATTTATCTTGTACCACTAGCTACTTCAAGCAGAGTTACCTGTTCCAATTTCAAAACTGTTAGATTTATATACCACTTGTGCAGAAAGCCTTTGAACAAGGTAAGAATTATTCTTGTAAATGAAACTGTATTATATCAATTGTCATTTTTTCCCTCTTCTTGAGGAGACTAGAGTTTTAGAGAAACGCTTTCTAGAGTACTTTGTTTAATACAAAATTCAAATGCAGCAGAGAATTTTTTATGTGTGCAATCAATATGCAAATAATTTTTAGATTTCAGATTTATTTAGATTCTAAGATAATGGCATCACATTTTTAGTAGTGTGTATCAGAACCTAAAATACCACAACCAAGAGAGTAGTTGAGTAGAGGTCATTGTCAAAGGTCTTTTTGAAATAGAAGAACAAGAGATTATGGAAAAAGATGACATGGTGGAAATGGTTTCTCCCAGCTTTTACTATGCTAAAATTTTCCATTCATCACACTGAATTAGAAAAAAAAAAAAATTTGAGACAAATCACTCTAATTTTGAATTCTAGTCTAAGATGCCTAGAGCAGTGGCATATACCTAGGCTTGCTATGGGCAAGTTGGTTAGGAAAAATAATTTATCTTTAATCCAAACTTCATTGATTCCTATTTTAACAACCTCCAAAGAGTCTAATACATACAGAAACCAAACGTATGTGAAGTGTTTAACATAAGAAATGTTTACAAAAGCTTACATTTGTGTTTTTTTCATGCATTCTTGCAATCATTCTGATATTTTTATTGATTCTAATGGTTTTCTAGGAATAAAACCTAATTCATCACATTTGACCTGTAGAAAATAGAAGTCCAATTTATAATGGTATGACTTGTGGGTATGACTATCCTTTCCTCAGGACTAACTGAGCCTCAAGTTAAGGTACTGTGTATTGGGATTCTGTTATTTGTGTATTGGGATTCTGGTATGTACTGACATTTTCTCCTTTTTTAGAGGCAGAATAGCCCAGGGCCTCCACTTGGCTGCCACTTTGCCTGGTTTTGAGTTACATATCTGCCACTACTATCTGTGTGGCTTTGGGTAAGTTTGTGAATTCTGGTGTCTCCCTTTGCCCATTCGTAAATTGAAGAGGATCCCAATCTCACTCACAGGATTTTGATGTGATTAAATGAAAGGGTGATCTGGAGTACTTAAAACAGTATTGTTACTGGCCCAAGAAGGTCTGGCTGCCTGTCACTGTCAACCAGTACGCAGAGCTGGGGATAAGCCTACCAAACTTTGTTCGTTGAAGGCCAGTGATTCTGGAAAGCAGTGAGAGTAGCCTCTCCATGATGGTTCTGTTTATCCATTTTCAAAATGACAGTTGACATATTAAAGTTCAAAGCAAAGATCATACCAACCCTATTCCAAATATTTATCAGCATAACTCAGTGACCTATTATGTCATTCCAATTCAAAAGTTAATCTCCTAAATTGGTCCACCTAACCTACATCTTAAGGGTGGAGAATGGGAGACAGAGGGGTGAAGGTCAGGCAGGACCTACACCCACCAGACCAGCTGTGTCACATCTGCCCTACCCTGCCTGACTCCACCTTATTCTCACTACGTGTGCTTTCAGGATCAAGTGCATTTTAATTCCTATACACATGTCTGCTATTATTACCATTACTAGAGTACCAGCAGATATTGTGCCTTTCTACTTCCTTCCCTCTACCCCCAGAACAAACTGAGAAAAAAGCAAAATTTCTCATGTGTATGTTTAGAAGCAAAGTGGTCTGGCAGGAAGGGCATCATGTTGGCATCACTCAGCCAAGTTCAAATATCCTCTCTTATTAGCTATTCACACCAATAAATGACTCAGCTTCAGTTTTCTCTGGACAATATCTACCTCAGATAACTTCAGTGATATTAAAATACGTTAAACTCACACTTAAAACATCTTGCACTTTGCTGACTGATCAAAATGGTCCACAGATGTCAATTTCTTTCTCTCTGTCATCATCTACACATTTACTGACTTTGGTTTGTGTTTTGCTCCTGTGAATAACCTAATGTTATGCTCCAATTTCTTTTAGGTCTTCAAACTTGCTCGTCCTTTATCTCAGTTCTTTCAATCCTTAATCCTTCTTCTTTTCAGGGCAAGCATGTATATCAATTCAACTGGGGCATTAGCTAGCCTAGGTGTTATATCTTCCAGTATAATCCCTTAAGCCCTCAGAGAAAGAGAGAGAGGTGTGTGTTTCATCTACCGTGGATTCAACCAAAATTCATTCAGGACTGTGCTAGTTTCTGGCAGGAAAGAATAAAGCAATGAGTAGGTGTAGCCCCTGCCCTGGCAGAACTCATATATTCTAGTGCAGGAGACATGGACACATAAATGGATGCTTAGAAAATAATGCAGCGGATATGAGGGTGTGAAAGGGAGTGTTAGGGAGGAACAGCTAATCCATCTGTTGGAGCAGCTGGTCAAATATTTAGAGGAAGTGGGAATCTCTGAGTCTTACAGGATAAGCACGAGTTAGTTCCATGGGAGAGGGGAGGAAGGACAGGGTGAGGTGTGCATTTTGGGCAGAGGGATCACACAAACAAAAAAGGAAAGAAACAGCCTTGTGGTAGCAGGGTAACCACAGGCTGTGGAAAAGAGGGGGAAAAAAAAAAAAAAAAAAAGCCCAAGTTTTCAGAGAGATCACAGAGGGCTTAGAAGAGCAGGAGCTAAAACAACCTGGGAAGGCAGAATGATGTGGCCAGATCTGCATGGTGGGTTTCTGGGGAGACTGCATGGAGAATAAAAGACTTGAAGAGGACATGAGTGAAAGCCAGGAGTCGAGTCAGAAGTGTAGGAGAACAGTCAAGGGATGCTGAGGTCCTTGGTTGGAGCAGTGGAGGAAAGGACAGAGAACAAGGGATAGGCCCGAGCCCTGGGATGGCAAAATCTTTAGGCCTTTGCAACCCTAGAGATGAAGGAAAAAGGGGAGGTAATGATAAGTGAGTTGGGGGGTGGAGGAAATGGAGGGGACAAAGATAAAGGCCTTGTTTCTGGTTTGTGTGCACAGGTCAGTGGCAGGGAACAGGTTTTCTAAAGGGGATTTTAAGCAGACTTGTTGAGAGAGCGCTGCAACTCTGGTGCTCGAATTTTGTCCTTTAATGAGCTCACAATCTCAGGTAACAAACAGATATGCAGTAAAAATCATTTTAAAAACCCCATAACTTCACTTTTATTTTGATCCAGCCATCCCTCCTTTTCCCTCTTCTATTTGGAGTTTTCCATCCCCTTCCCTGGGGCAATTGTTATAGTCCCATCACTTTGGGGGGGAGGGGGGAGAGGGAAGACAGTGGTAAATGCTGGAAGAAACAAGATCAATTATATACTAAAGCCAAACCACATTATTGAAAAAAAAGCAATAGAATAAGAATGCATCATTCCTATTTTAGAAAGCCATTGGCTAAAGGAGGGATAACAAAGGCACAGAAAGCAAAAATTATTTGGGTGAATAATTGTAGATAGTCATTAATACTATTGCCTTTGTATTTAATAAGCTGTGTGTCAGTCTGTGTGAGAGAGTTGTCCCAGCTCTTATTTTTATAGTTTTGGGCAGGTATCTTGTAGTCTTTCAAAAGTGTCTGAACAGTGGTCACATAGAATTAGAAGAAAATGAGGTAATAAAATCAAGGTGAATCAGAGGGTTGGCTAAGATTAAGTAAGAGATATCTAACTATCCTGCATTTTCTTCAAAAGCAATAAAGACTGCTTTGACTGTATTGTGATAAGAAAATGGAGAAATTTCTGGAACTGTTAAGATGTCATGTTGCCAAATGTGTGTTTATTGTTTAAGTGCTTTTTTATATTCCTACTCTTAACATTTACATTTCAGCAGTGAAGACCCCAGTGACTACATACAGCAGTGACTACATTTGTATGTTCAGTTAATGCAAGAACCACTAAACCAAACATTTTATTCCAGTTTGATAAGACTGGGCCAATTATAATTCTTGCACAGGGATGGGATTAATGTTTTTTAACTGGAGAGTTAAGGCTCAGGGAATTTATTTGCCTCTCTTTATCATCTTAGAAAGTAAGAAGGCTGGGATTCAATTCACATGAGGGGGTGTATTCACTTTGAATATCACCATGAAGTCATGCTGGAAGCCATTTGTATTTATATTTGAATGACAGAAAGGACCCAGAGTGAAGCCAGGAGACCTGTTTCCTTCTGCCTCTAATTAGTGTGCTACAATTACTCATGTCCCTTAGCTTTTCTGCTTCAGTTTCTTCATCCATGCAGTGATAAGTTGGCTGAGATCAGGGGTCAGAAATACAAATACCTACATGGGGCGGGGCGGGCAAAATAAATGTAAAAAAATGTACATTACAGCCTAGCACAACATTACCACTTATTTTCTTTACACTTCCCAAAGCAACTGTGTTAACATTTCAGTCTCTTTCACAGATCATTAAGCTTTTCATCAGGCGTCTTTTCCACATTCCAGTCATGGTTCTTCTCATGGTTTGTTTTACTAATGGAGGCTTAAGTTGTAGTCTTTTGCTACAGATACACTTTGTTGGTATATTAAACCTAGAAATCCTGTTTATGTTCTCAAAACACGTCTGGCTCACATTTTTTAGAAACATGTACCTTTCTCAGTCTTTATTTATCTTTTTCATTTTTGAAAAAGACATGGGTTTGAGGACAAATTTTTCTTTATTTTTTATTCTAGTAAAAGAAAAGCATCACTCAGCCCTGATATGGGGAGTACTACAGAATGGTGGGGACTGAGGCAAAGGGCAAGCTCAGACCTGGTGCAAACAAAGGAACACACTTGCCTTTCTGCAGCAGGCACTGCTTAGCACCACTTGAGTTTTGGCCTCTGAGAATATATGTGCATCCATGGAAGTGTCTTCTGAAAATCTGTTTATCCTTACTACTTTTTGCATGAAATTATCCTATTTTTAAGTATTGGCAACTAAAGGTAAATTTTAAAAAAATCAATAGTATCAACATGTAATAGTCAGTGGTTCAGGTCAACCATGAGAAAACTATGTATCAGATACCCACAAAGATTGGAGACTTTTAAGGTACATGATCTTAAAGGTCCCTTTCCCCTAGTACTTTTTCTTTAAACCAATACTTACTTATTCCTTACTATGTTCTGAGCACACTTTAAAGCACTTTACGTATCCTAACTCTACACAACAACCTTATGAAGTAGGTGCCCTTGCTATTCTCATTTTACAGGTGAGGAAACTGAGGCACAGAGCCATTAAGCAACTTGTCTAAAATCACAGAGCAAATAAGTTGTAGAACCAGAATTCTGACCCTGGTCCCCTGGCCCCCTGGCCCCCTGGCACTGTAGCCCAGAAATCTCTCACCTTTGTTCATATAAATTTATATTTCTTATTTTTTTTTGAAGTATTCATAGCAACAGTTTATAAAATTTGTTCTTGATGACAATGAATATATTTATTTGGTTAGAATATTTTCATTTGAATGTGAGGAAAGATGGGGTTATTAGACGACTGAATGTTCCTGTGGGTCAGATGAACACACTTGCCTACATTAGTGTAATTGAAGACAATGAGATGCTGGTTAGGATTAGACTCTGCCAATAAGATCTCATAAGTAAATAAGTAACTGCCCCTTGATTGTCTGCTGATGATTCGCAGATGAAGTGATTAATGCTTTGCTTTTCTGGTTGCCTTAGTACCAGAGAATGTTAATACAAATGGAAATTCAGCCATATATTTAAGCAATCTGTCAGAGCAAAGAGATTTCCAGAGCTTTTTGGTTAAAGAGGTTTTTGAATGGATGTATGAGCAATATATGGGCTGACTTTTTATTTCAGCAAACATGAAGATGTATTATCCCTTGAGGTTTGTTATTAACCTCAGTTTCACCTCCGTTAATATTTACTCCACAGGTCAATAAATCTTGATATTCACTTCAACAGAAGCCAATATCTTCATATTATGAGTTATTAATCTTGCCTAAGCTGAAAAATTGTGTGAATATTTTTCTTTTAGTAGAGAAAACAAGAACCTTTTTGTCCCCCTTTCCTTCAGGCTCTCTTAAAAAGAAAAGTTAATTTTTATTTGAATCACCAAACTTCCTTTTCAGATTTAGTGCTAGTATTTGAGGGTATGAGTTTTTTTTTTTGTTTGTTTGTTTTTTGAGACAGAGTCTGACTCTGTCACCCTGGGTAGAGTGCCATGGTGTCCTTGTAGCTCAGGGCAACCTCAAACTCTTGGGTTTAAGCAGTCCTCTTGCTTCAGCCTTCCAAACAGTAGCTGGGACTACAGGCTTGTGTCACCATGCCCGGCTAGGTTTTTCTATTTTTAATAGAAATTGGGGCCTCACTCTTGCTTAGGCTGATCTCAAACTCCTGAGCTCAAGCACCTCAGCCTCCCAGAGTGCTAGGATTACAGGAATAAGCCACTGCACTTGGCTGAAGTTTTGAGACTTATTATGAGTTTTAGAAAACTCTCTGTCCTAAAGTTCTTTCAATTTCTGTTGGTATTTGCTTCATATATTTGGGGGCTTTGTTTTAAGGTTCATATATATTGATAATTGTTATTTCTTCTCATGCAAGATGTATTTTCTCTGATATTTATATAGACCAAACATGTTTAATGTAATTATTGATAATATTGAATTTACATATGCTAATTGGATTTTTTTAAGTGCTTCATATTTTTTATGTTGTTTTGTTTCTCCTTTAATGCTTTCTTTTGTGTTAAATAAGGAAATTTGGTATATTATTTCAATTCTTTCATTGATATTTAGAAGTATTTGTGTTATTTTCTTCATGGTTGATTTAGATATTACAAAAAGGGTTTTAATTTATCACAGGTTAATTCTGGTAATCTATAACAATGTTGCTTTGCTATAGCTTAATTTTCTTTCCACCAAAAAACAAAACAAAACAAAACAAAAAGCTCTCTGTCCTGTTGAAAGAATTGTAGGAGGCAGGGGTCTAAAACAATCCTATTTTAAATCCTCCTATAACATGCCCTGATTTTAGGAGAAACTAAGAGAGGGCTGTGGCCAAATTCCTACTGCCATCTTTGTGTTAATTATTGACTTTGCTTGACCGAAGACAAAAAAGATGTAATGTATTTCTAGAACATGGTAGCAAAATGCTTATAGTAAAAAAGAACAGCTGTATCTGGCCCATCTCAGAATAAAAACAGCAAGTATGAAAAGACATGGGTGAATGTGTTTGGTTCCCAACAGCATACATACTGAATTGAACTGTGCAATAGAAGAAGTGAGTTTGTTGTTTCACAGGAGCATTTGTAGTTCTGTAATCTATAGAATCATGCCTACAATGTTGAATAAATCCAAGATGAAAGGAAGTGAGAAAATCATGGAAGGAGTTAGATGTTGTCTTACCTGGTAGCTGGTGGTTGATACTCAGGGGTGGGTGGGAAAACATGGCATTTGTAAATAGATACCTCTAGGAAAAAGGGTCTCTCCAAAGGTTAATAAAGGGGAATATTTTCTAAAATGTTTAATAGAACAGACTAGTGACCAAGGAAGAGTTGCTAAATGTGGTGGAGGCCTCTGGTCAGGCAGGAAAAGCCTTTAGAACCTTGCCTCTCAAAGTGTGCTTCCTGGACCAGCACCATCAGCATCACCCGGAAACTGACTACAAATGCACATTCTCAGCTTCATCCTAGAGAATGAATCAGAAATGCTGAAGATGAGGCCCAGCAGTCTGTGGTAGACAATCTACACGTGATGGTGATGCATGATCATCTTTGAGATCTGCTGCACCAGGGCACAGACTTTTCACCCTTATCTGTGGATTGCAATTCCATAAGGAGTTTAAAAAATATAGTGATGGTTAGTTTTTCATTGGTCTTTAGTATGGCCTGGACAGTGGATACTTTATAGTTTTCTAGGTGATTTTAAAAGGCAACTTATTTTGAGAGTTACTGTAGAGCAAGCTCTCAACTTAAATTACTTTTTCTATTCTAATGCTCTAGTTTCGAACAAAATATTCTGTGATTCTCTCTTTACTTTCTTAAAATAAAATTTATATGAATATTATTACTTATACATGTATTCTTAACTGCACCAAATAAAAAGAAATAAAAGAAATTTATAATAGTATGCATTTCATATATTTTAATTCATGGTCTGATCACACTTAACAGTGCAGCAGGCAGAAGGCTGCACAAATTTATATGAATGAGACAGTTGGAAATGCAGATTGATGCATGTGTGTTGAATTGGCAACTCAAAAACCATGGGTGGCATTACTGTGAGTAATATGATTTTCTGAAAAAAAGAGCAGGTCTTGATAAGAACAATGAATAATGTTTTCTTTCTCTGGGCTTTGGTTTAAAATCTGTATTTAAAAGGTGCAGTGACTTCTTATAGTGGATACTGTGATACCCTGCTAAGAACCCCACCTCCAGGGCTGAACACTTGTTTCCCCAGCTGCCGAGAGTGCTGCTGGCTGCTGCCCCATTAGCTTTGCACCCTCTTTGGGATTTGCTGTTGGTGAAGATATTGCCTTCCGCAAGATCATACCCATTTTCTGGCATAGGCTACATTTGGTGATGGGTCAAGGCAGGGTTAAAAGGCTCAGATCTCCTGCCTCAATTCAGGACAACTCTGAGGGGTCCTCTCAGATCTAGGTTCCCCTGTCAGATTGGCTGAGACCTTTGCTGCAATCACATTGCAGCTCAATTTTTGTCTCTGACCCATCCTGCTTTCTCAGTCCGCCAGGGGGTGTTGATTCTGAGCTTACTCTCAAATAAATGTCCCCTTCCATCTCAGAGTCCACTCCCAGGGGATCTGACCAGTAAGACCGACTATGGGAAACCTGTGTCCTTTCCTAGTCATCTGGTTCATAGTTACCGAAAAAGATTTTTGTCTGGCATTTTATCCCACCCAGAGTGGCTTCATCCAGACAGGGCCAAAACATTTATTGCAGTTGGTAGACTGACTGCTGGCAGGTAGAGGAGGAGCTGAGCACAGGAAGTGGATGAATACTGTAAGTGCTAGGAATAAAGTCCCCCTCCACCAGCATTGATCAGGTGGAGACTTGCACTCAATTTAGAAGCAGGGCAGCCTTAAGCAAAAATGTAAATTAGGCAACATTTGTTCTCCTTTTTCCCAGTGCCTTTTTCCCTCCATGGGGCCTATAGCCATCAGAACCTGCTCTCTGGAAAAGATCTGATAGACTATTTACCCCTTAGTGTGAATCTAAGTCAACAGCTTCATTTTTATTTTTTCCATTTCCAGAGATGTTTACATTTTAAGTATCTTTATGGAGTAAAAATTAAATTGTGGCCCTTTGTTAGAGGAATTTCAAGAAACTACCTATGGGGTAGGAGGGCAGGGAGGAGAGTTCTTCATTCTTCCTAACTACTCAAAATCAGCTCTTACTAGTCTTATTTATTAGAGTTGAAAATGGTGAAAATGGGGTACTTTAGCAGGAATGTCTATAAACTGCTTGTGGATGGATCACCAGTGAATTCCATTCCCCCATCTTTTTTTTTTTTTTTCTTTTTCTTATTTTCATAATTATTATTATTATTTTTTATTAAATCATAGCTGTGTACACCGTTCCCCCATCTTCTTAGAGTTTGTTATATAAAGTTGCAAAGTGAAGCCTCATAGTTTGGGTTTTAAAAACAGAGAAAATTTAGACATCTTTTGTTGTCTGGACAAATTCTTTCAATAGTAAGTTTGGTTATTTTAAAAGATGCTCTAAAAATGTGGGAAAATATTTGTGAATTTTATCTATTAGTAGACTCTTTACCAGAAGATGTACAGTATTGGCCTAATAATTTTGTATCTATACCTCAATTTCTTTTCCATGGAACGAGATCATCATTCAAAGGATTTCTCTCATGAGATTCTTCCTCACTCCTGTCTTCAATAATGTTAATGAAAGAGAAGAAGAAATAAAAGTAATGAAAACAACTGTCATCTCTGTACGTCACTGAGTCCTCTTCAGCAGCCCTATAATCTATTCATTTATTCATTCCACAGATGTCAGCTGTTCCTACAAGCTAGGCCTTGTCTTCAGTGAAGAAGAGGAACAAATAAAGAGGCACTGGCCAATGTCCTTGAGTTTTAGGGTAGCAACATTTTTTTTGATCTTCTGACCACATGGCAAGGCCTTATTTACTGCTTACATTAGTTGTGTCCTTGGCTATGAATTTTACCATGACTTTGTTGCCTAAGAAAAGTGTGTTTGAAAGCCCTCTGCATGCTGTTGGCCAAGGTGTTGTTTGCATAATGTATTGATGTGCATGTTTAAACAACACCTAGGTGGATCATTAATACCAGGTACAGTTATTAAATGAACCCCCTGAGAATGTCTTCCATTTTTTATCTGAATTTTTGCCAGTTTTCAAGGCTTTCCTGAAAGCAAATGCTGTTTTTTCAAAAATCTTTCTTTTAAGTTCCTTCAACTACCAAACTAGTTAGAAGTGAATCTGCTAAGCTTTCTAAGCTCTATATGCAATATTTTTGAGGGAGATACTACAAAATCTAAGGGGGGGGGGGGACAACCATAGGAAATCACAATTCACTGAGACAGACTATTCTTTATCAATAAAATAATTTAATATGGTTTTTATTAAATGCAATAGTCCCATGATAAGTGTAAAGTGAACATAAATTTACTGGCTAGTAAACATAAACTGCAGTTACACAGAAAAATTTCCTTGCTGGGATAGTAAGGAAAGCCATTTCTCTGGGTCTTAGTTTCTTTGTCCATAAAATGAGTTTGTACTCTATAAAAAAATAAGAAAATTGTGATTTTATATTTCTCTGGATCCTTCTTATAGGGGAACTAGGATATCCTAGGAGAGTGAATTCTGGATTTATAATTTATTTCTGCAGTCAAGAGCAGTGGCTGTTGGGCCAAATCCAGCTCTCTACTTGTTTTTATAAAGTTTTTTGACATACGGCCATACCCATTTGTAAACATTTTGCCTATGCCTGCTTTCAGGCTATGAGGTCAAAGTTGAATAGTTGCAACAGAAAATGAATGCTGAAAATATTGACTATTTAGATCTTTCCAGGAAAAGTTTTCTCCTCTAAATTTAGACCAGGAATTCCAAAGTGTGAGTAAAACACATAAATATAACCTATAAAAGAATAGCAAATATAAATGTGACTTCAATACTGGCCAGGTTACATATGATATTCTTGGTTTTAGCAAAAAACAATCAGGAAACTTTAAGAAGAAATATGTACTTCTGATAATTTAATATGTACATCTTTCATTTATATTTTATTTTTAACTTAATTTTTATTAAATCATAACTATACATTTATGGGGTACAATGTGATGATTTGATATACAATGTAGAATGCTTAAATCAAACTAATTAACACAACCATTCATCTCACTTATATATTGTGGTAGGACATTTATAGTTTACTCTTAGTTGTTTGGAAATGTACCCTTGCATTGTGCACATTAGGTGAGATCCAACCAAATACCCTCCCCCCTCTCCTTCCATTTCCCTCCTCTCCCCTCTTTCTTTCTGGACTATCTTTGTGTTTTGTCATTGGTATGAATGTGTAAGTGTTTATATATTGGTTTCATAATAGTATTGAGTACGTTAAATACTCCCCCCCCCCCCCGCCATTCTTGAGATACTTTATTAAGAAGAATATGTTCCAGCTCCGTCCAGGTAAACATAATAGATGTAAAGTCTCCCTCTTTTTGTGGGTGCATAGTATTCCATGGTATACATATACCAAAATTTGTTTATTCATTCATGGGTTGATGGGCATTTAGGCTTCTTCCACGACTTGGCTATTGTGAATTGGGCTGCAATAAACATTCTGGTGCAAATGTCTTTGTTGGAAAATAATTCTTGTTCATCTGGGTAGATACCTAGTAATGATATTGCAGGATCAAATGATAGGTCAACTTTGAGTTCCTTGAGAATTCTCCATACTTCTTTCCAAAAAGGCTATATTAGTTTTCAGTCCCACCAGCAGTGTATAAATGTTCCTTTCTCTTCACATCCACACCAACATCTGTGGTTTGGGGATTTTGTGATGTGGGCTAATCTTACTGGAGTTAGGTGACATCTCAAAGTGGTTTTGATTTGCATTCCTCTGATGATTAAAGATGATGAGCATTTTTTCATGTGTTTTTAGGTCATGTGCCTATCATCTTTAGAGAAGTTTCTGTTCAAGTATCCTGACCACAAAGAAATGGGGTTGCATTTTCTTTTCTTATTGATTAGTTCGAGTTCTCTGTGGATTCTAGTTATAAGACCTTTCTCGGAAACATAACCTGCAAAAATTTTCTCTCCTTCTAACGGCTGCCTGTTTGCTTTACTTACAGTGCCATTAGCTGTGCAGCAGCTTTTTAGCTTGATAAGATCCTAGTAATATGTTTTTGGTGTTGCTTCAATTGTCAAGGATGGGTCCTCCTCATAAAACATTTTCTATTTTCCCAGGCTGATATCTTCAAGCATTTTCCCTGCACTCTCTTCTAGTATTTTTATGGTTTCATGTCTTAAGTTTAAATCTTTTATCCGGTGAGAATCAGCTTTTCTTAGTGGTGAAAGGTGAGGTTCCAGTTTCAGTCTTCTATAGGTCACTAGCCAGTTTTCCCAGCACCATTTGTTAAATAGGGAATATTTTCCCCAGTGCATGTTTTTGTTAGGCTTGTCAAAGATCAAATGATGATATGTGGCTGGGTTCATCTCTAGGTTCTGTATTCTGTTCTGTATATCTATATCTCTATTTTTGTGCTAGTTCCATGCTGTTTTGATCACCATAGATCTGTAGTATAATCTGAAGTCTGGTAATGTGACACCTCCTGATTTGTTTTTATTTCTAAGTAATGTATTGGCTATTCGAGGTTTTTTCTGATTCCATATAAAACTAAGTACTATTTTTTCAAGTTTTTAAAAGTATGACCTTGGTGCTTTGATAGGGATTGCATTTAATCTATAGATTGCTTTGGGTAGTATGGACATTTTAACAATGCTGATTCTTCCCAGCCACTAGCATGTTATATTTTTCCATTTGTTAACATCTTCAGCTGTTTCTTTTCTCAGGATTTCATAGTTCTCATTATGGAGATCTTTCACTTCCTTTGTTAAATAAATTCCCAGGTATTTTATCTTCTTTGGCACTACAATGATAGGAATAGAATCCCTGACTATTGCTGGCATATATATAAGCTACTGATTTGTAAGTATTGATTTTGTATCCTGAGACACTCCTTCTTTTATATTTTAGAACATGCGTCTCAAAGTATCTCTGTGAAGGGCCATTTTTTTTGGTTAATTTTCAAACCATTATGAACCCATATTTTTAAAATACAATAAAAATTATTTACCAAAAAAAAAAGAAAAAACTTACCATTTTTAATTATTGGATTAAAATAAGAATGATTTAAAAATGAAAAAAATCACCATTTTTTAATTATTGGATTTAACAGGCATAAAATTACTGTATCAAATTGCTTTAAAGGCTTCAAAGCTCTTACATTCAACACTCTCTTTGTAGACTTGTATCAAAAATGTTTGTAGACCAGAATTGGTCAATTATCACTCTTAGAAAACTCATGGGCTTCCAATGAAAGGAAGGGCTCTGACTTTACTTTTCATGCCATTATTTATTGGGTAGTAGCCTTATTTAAATGGTAGTTATAGCAATCATATTTTAATGTGCAAATTTTTGTAAACAAAAACACAATTTCTAAGTCAGTTTCTTGACCTCTGTACATGGCAGTATGGCAGCCCTATAGAGTATAAAAGATGAAGGAAGATTTTCTTTACCTTTATGGAGATTAAATGCAAATAGGGCAGTGCTTTTCAAACCTTTTTGATAGAAATTCAATATTAGAATACATTTTATGTCACAATTCACTATGTGGATACACATACACACATACAACGACAGTGTTGCTAAATGAATATTTACCTTCAGTATATGTAATTAACTTGATGTCTGTTTTTTAATTATTTTTATATTTTGTTATCTACTATTTCTAATCTCTTGTTTCAGATTTTAAAAACTATTACATTAGTACAACCAGCCAGGTGCAGTGGCTCATACCTATAATTCTAACACCTTAGGAGGCAGAGGTGAGAAGATCCCTAGAGGCCAGGAGTTTGAGACCATCCTGGGCAGCTTAGTGAGAGCTCCATCTCTGAAAAAGAAAAAGAAAAAAGAAAAATTTGCCAGCTATGGTGGCATGTACCTATAGTCCCAGCTGCTCAGGAAGCTGAGGCAGGAGTATCACTTAAGCCCAGGAGTTGGAGGCTACAGTGAGCTGTGATCCTGCCACTGCACTCCAGCCTGTGTGACAGAGTGAGAATCTGTCTCTTAAAAAAAAAAAAAAAGTACAACCATTTTGGAAATAATATGAAAGTATCTAGCATAGTGGCACTGTTGATAGTAGCTGAAACTAGAAATTATCCATCAATAACATCTAGTCAGAGAAAACCAAATTTAAATAAGGTATAATTTTATACCCTTTAAACCACTGACATATAAAAAGTCTGAAAAATTGAAACTATTGGTGAGAATGTATAGAAATGAAAAACGGTCATATATGCTGCTGCTGGAATTCTTCCATCTTGAAGAGCAAATGTGTACATATTTTATAATTCCATTTATATAAAGTACTAAAACAAAACCAATTTGTGCAATGATATTGGATTCATGATATTGGTTCCCTTTGGGGAGAGGTGTTAGTGACAGGAGGAGGCATGACATGGGCTTTTAGGATGCTAGCAAACTTGTTTCTTAATCCAAATGCTTGATTTATAGGTTATGTTTAGTCTATAAGGGTTTATTGTGCTATACTTATATGCACTTATGTGCATTTATCTGTACATAAATGGTAAATGAAAGAATCAAAAACGTGAAATAAGACAATTGTGAAGAACAATGCACCTTTTCAGATATCAGGACTTATAAATTTGTAGTAAATAAGATAGTTGGTCGTGATGTGCTGAGGGGCAATAAATCAGAATAGAGTCCCCAAATAGACTAATACCATATAGAAGATTCACAGGTGATAGAGATGCTTATCAAAACATTACAAGTCAACAGAATGGGTGAGATATTTTATAAATGGTGTTGGGAGAACAGGTTTCCCATTATAAAAAAAAAAAAGTTAGTTTGGTACTTCACATCATTTACAAAAATGACTTCCTGCTAAGGTAAAGACGATACAAGAAAAGAAAAACTTTACAGTATTGAGAATAAAAAAAATGTGTATAATAGAACATCTTTATGGTTTTAGTGCTTAGGAAGAAAATTTTAAGCAAAGTTCTAAAATATAAACAATGAAGGGAAAAATGGTTTAATTATAGCATATTAAAAATAAGATATTTTGTGCACTAATAACAACATTACATGAAAACACATACCTAGAGAAAATATTTGCAAAGGACATAGGCAAATTATTCATGTGTAGAGTTTTAAAAGTATTCGTACAAATCAATAAGAAAAACTATAAATGAGTGAACAAGGATATATGTAGAAGATCAAGGCCAGATATATGGTAAACATAGGAAAAGATGTTCGACCTCTGGCTATCAGAGAAGAACAAACTTAAACAAGGCACAATTTCATACTCTTTAAATTGATGACATAAAATGTCTGAAAATTCCAACTGGTGGTGAAAACGTATAGAAATGAAAACAGGCGCGTGCTGCTGCAGGGAGTGTGAACAGGTTCAGACAACATCTAATTATTGTGGTCAATTTGACTTCTGGTTCTATAGTCCCGCAATGCTTCTCAAACATGGTGCAGGGACCAGTGGCATCTGCAAGACCCGAGAGTTTGTTAGACTAACTGAATCTCAGGCCTCCTGCTCTGACTTCGTCCTTTAACAAGACCCCCATGTCAGACATGGACACATTAAAGGTGAGGAAGCCCTGATCTAGAGGATTTCCCACACAGGGACAAAGGGAGCATGCATGATTCTTCACTGAAGCATTGACTAATTTAGAAAGAAATAGTTGACAACCTAAATGTCCATTATCATGTATATTAGTCAGGACTCTCCAGAGACCCAGAACCACTAGGATATAGATATGCAAATAGACGTATGAGAGAAGAGTTACTTGGAGAATTGGCTCACTCAGCTGTGGAGGCTGAGAAGATCCAGGAGAGGCTCCCCTGAGAGCTGAAAAACAAAGGAAGCCGCAGTGTGCCTCGGTCCATCAGCGGAGCCAATGACATAAGTCAATCCGTTGCTGAAGGCCTGAGAACCCAGGGGGTTGCTGCTGCCAAACCCTGAGTCCAAAAGCCAGAGAACCTGTAGTTCTGATATCCCAGTGTGGGAGAGAGAGGGCTCCCCACTCCAGAAGAGAGAACAATTCACCTTCCTGTTCTATTCTGGTCCTCAGTCAGCTAGATAGAGACTATCTCTCACATTGAGAGCCAATCTCCCTTTCTCTTCCAGAAGCACCCTCATGGATATACCCAGAAATAATGCTTTCTCAGTTATTTGTGTATCCCTTAATCCAATCAAGCTGACAACTAAAATTAATCATCATTATTGAGAACGTGAAAAAATTAATTATGGTATATTTCTTCAATTAAATACTACATATAAAGCAGGATTTGGACACTACTTGGCCTGTGGGTCAAATAAGGCCCATTCCCTGTTTCTGTTGGAATATAGCCACATCTACTCATTTGTACGTGACATATTACCCATGGCTGTTTCCACACTACAACAGCAGAGTAGTAGATGTGACAAAGACTGTATGACCCGCAAAGCCTACAGCATTTGGCCCTTTACTATATATTACTTTTCAGAAAAAGTGTGCTGACCCCTGCTATCTAGAGCTAAAACTACATAAACCAGGATAGCTACATCAAAAAATTGATGTAGGGAGAAAGATTAATATTGACAATTTTACATAGTGATACCTTTCCTGTGGAGTTTGAGAACATATAGCAGCAAAAGCATATAAACATGTAACAAAACTACACTATACTGTGTATATACTTGTATGGTGCATGTGTATAGTAAAAGCATAAAATAAGGGCAGGTAGCACAGCGAATTCACCAGAGGAGGGAGAAAGGGAATGCAAAGGAGAACTTAAGGGACCTCTTTTTTCTTAAATAAATACCTGGTAGAAAACTGCTAATGTAAGTTTAATTATATCACTCTCTTTACTTTTCTTTATTTGAAGTATCTCATAATTTAAACATTAAGATGAAAGTGACTTCACTTATTTGAACCTAATTGATTTTGCTGCCCTCATTTTTATCTTCTTTTTCTTAAACTAGACATTCAGACTTTAATAACTACTGTAATGCTATCTTAGTGAGCCAAGTATAAAGCTCAAGCTACTAATAGCTACTGTGTTTTATTCAGCATTTGCTTTGTGCCTGGCACTGTGCTAAGCAATTTTTGTTTCTGGATTCATTTAGCCCTTCTACATGTCTGCCAGCATCCCCTATTTTATAATAAGGAAACTAAGGTTCAGTGACTTATTAAGCTCCTAGGTAAACTCGGCAACTTGCCTAAGGCCTGTTCCACCTGCTCTATAGAAATATGAAGTGGAAGCTGTAACAGAAAACCAATGGTCTGGTTTAGGATATTCCAGAAAAGGCAAGCAAAGTTCACTGCACTTCATATTCTTTGTACTGGCCATTCTTTATTACTATTACCTTAAAATAAAAATAAAAACAAAAATAAAAATAAGTGGACATTTTCTTTAAAAATCCGTGAAGATAGAGTTTGGACTTAAAAAGATGTTGGGGGAAGTTGGCAGAAGTGGGGATATAAGTCAAGTTGATGGTTTGTCTTAGCAGAAATTCTTACCACCATAATACTGCTACTCTCAAAACTGAGAGTCTGTAGATGGCTTAGCTTAATCAGATAAATGCATTAAAAAACCTGTGTTGAGAGCATCAGTCACTGTTTCTAGGCTTGGGCATATAGTGATGAACCAGACAGAGATCCCTGTCCATAGGGATCTGATATTTTAAGTGAGGCAAAAGAATCAACACAACAAATGAGTAAAAATGATGAGCACTATGGAAAAAGGACTATGATCAAGAGGAATCCAGGCAGTTGGGGTTGGGAGTGGGTGATGCAGGTAGGCCTCACTGAGAAGGTGGGACTTGAGCAAAGACTTCAAGGAGGTGTGGGAGTGATTCAAGGGGCTCGTTAATCAGAGGAAAGAGCATTTTGGGCAGGGGTCCTGCTAGAGCAAGGGTTCTGAAGTGGAAATGCTCACCTATTTCAGAAACTAAAGGGAGACCCGTGTGGATTCAGCTGAGTGAGCAAGGGCGACAGAGGTAGAACAGATACCTTGTGCCTTGAAGACCTCTGTAGGGTCTCTGGCCATTTCTGTGAGGCACACAGAACATCTCTGGAGACTGCAGAGCTGAGAAGAAATGTGATTTGCATCATATTTTATAAGCATCAGCTGGTTGCTATGTTGGCTGTGGGCTGCAGGGAGTGCAGAAGGAACAGGGACATACTGTAACAACCCAGATAAGGCGGGAGTGTGAGGTGGTATTATTGAAGCGGTTGTGGAGTGGTGAGAAGTCATCACACTATGGATGTGTTTTAAAGGTGGAGCCAAAAGGATTTTCTAGCAAATTGGATGTGGATAGCAGAAAATGAGGAGTGTCTACATAGATTGCTGACCTCTGGAAAGACAGGGTAACAGGAAGGATGGAGTTGCCATCAGCTGATATGGGTATGCTGTGCAGGGGCAAAGTTTTTGAGGATTCAGTTTTAGACATTTTGAAATTGTAATATCTATTAGATATCCAAGTGGAGGCAATATATGTATGTGCATGTATATGTATGTATATGTATATGTATGTATATGTATGTATATATATATATGTATATATATATATACACACACACACATGCACGGCCTATATAAATTTGGAGTTCAGTTTGGACTAGACATCTGAGCTAGAAATATAAATTTGAGGTTTGCATTTCTAAATTTTGTCTCATTTCTTATAACCATTACCCACATTGTTATTCTACTTAATAGCAGAAATAGAAAGATGTAGAGGAGGGATCTTGCTTTCTTTGACCCCCATCTCCATAAAACTGGCAGTTGACTTGAGAAGTAGCAGCTATTTTGACAAGATCTCAAACTATCTGAATATTGAATCATGGAAAGAGAAATTAGAAATATTGGGTGGTTGCAGTTTTTGTGACAGATGCATCACTGCAATTATCTGATAATTCAAAACTCATGTCATTCAAGATTCATTCTGGCCAAGGACAGGTATTTTGGTCACCAGCTGTGGTGATGGCTCCCTATAGCAATAGTGTAAACATTTTACAACTTATTTTCAATATCCTTTGAAATACTGTGCTTCCTTATGTTTTTAAGAAGTAATTAGCATTTGTACAAATTCACACATAGAAATTTTAATCACTTTTAAAAATTCAAATATACATGAAGTGAATTTATTTCGTAAGTATTTATCTGATGACATTAAGAAGTTTAGCCTGACTTGTAGTGAAGAGCAGACAGTGCTCACTCTCCTCTGATACGTATTTTTCCTTTTTCTTTAAAAATATTAGAAACTCAGCTTTTTCGCTTGATGTTTGGATGCCCAAAGTAGAGATGATATTTTCCACCCTTCTTTGAAGCTAGGGTGGACGCCAGATTAAGTTTTAGCCTGTAGAATGTGAATAGGAAAGATGTGTGCCATTTTCAGACTGGGCTTGTATTTCTCCTTCTTTCTATCCTATTCCTTAGATCCTGACCATGCAGTCAGCTATTCTGATCTGCTGATGGGAGGGCAATGTTGTGAAAACAATGGTGCAAGAAGATAGCAGGAGCCTGAGTCCTAAGATGATGCCCTGCAGCAGAGCTGCCAAAACAGCTGCCTCGCTCAACTCTGTTACACAAAGAAGAAACAGCTTCAATGGTTTTGTTTAAGTCTCTATTTTGGGAGGGTTCCTAGGATATGCAACCTATATTGCAATTAATAGAAGTAGATGAAATATTCACTTCTTTAATGTGTAAAAGGATGCAAAGGGCATTTTCCAGGGACAGCATAGTTTAGCAAAAATAGTATGGGCTTGGTTTGGAATTCAACAAGCTGGGCTTGAGTTCCAGTTTCTTTATCTACCAGCTATATGACTTTTACCAAGTTATTCAAATTCTTTGATATGCCATCTTTATCTGTTAAATAATATAAAACAAAACAGAGTTGAAATATTTAACACATAGGATTCTTTGGAATTAAATGAGGGTCATGGATATAAAGTCCTGGCAACTAGGTAAGCATACGATGGTTACTGTCTTTCCCCCAGCCTTTGCTTCTTATATTCATCTGTCTACTCTACTTCTCCAGAGGTATAGTGGATATTTCAAACTCAACATGTCCAAACTGAGTTTCCATCTCCCCACAAATTTTCTCCATCCATAGTCTTCTTCATCTCTTTCGTGCTGCCAATCCATCTTGTACTTGCTCCAAGTCAAAAATCCTTGGGGTCATCCTATATGCCTCTGTCTTTCTCAGAACCAACATCAAGCTATCAGAAAGTATTGTCATTCTATCTTCAAAGTAGATCTAGAATCTAACCTCCTCTCATCTTCTGCTGCACCCTGGTCTCAACCAGCAAAGTTCCAAACAGCCTATGCTGGCTAGCCTACTAAGAATTTCATAGTCACGGGCAATGCAGATGTTTGCCAATTCGATGTTAAGGAATTTGTTACATTGTAAATGGTTTTAGCTCAACTGTCCCTATTAGAGAGATAAATATAGGTATCTGAGAATTATGCACCATGGTTTTGTCTTATAATTTAATATATAGCACTTTGCAAATGCTCTGTTGTACTGAAACACGAGTGGACACTAAGTGGGATGGATTTTTATTGCGCTCTTGGCAAACCCTACACTCTGTAAATTAATTAGGCTGTTTTCAGTTTTGTTTTTAAGAATTAATTGTTTGCAGCTGTCTGCTGCAGCACTTATCTCCCTTCTGGAGACTTTATTTTAAAAATGAAACTGGCTAGAAAGAGGGGAGATTCTGTATTCTGCCATTTATCCAACCTAAAGAGATTACTTAAAAGATCAGAGTGAGTCATTTTTTTTGTGATCAGAATAGAACTTTACTTATCTCTCTCTCCCCTTTTATTCATTTCTTTTACGCCAGAAAGTAGAACAATTCTGGGTAGGCTGTGTCACCTCTGGAGCCTCAGCCATTGATCAAATGAATTTAAACAATTTCTTAAATAAATCACCAAGATTCTGCTTACTTTCTTTGGCAAGAGTCAAGTATTCTAGTGCATCTCATTAGGAAGATCTTACATAATTTATTTGATACATCTAGCAATTTGAATCATCAGTTTCAAGTTTTGTTAATTTTTGGCTTTTCCTGGTCATTAATCTGTTTTTTTCTCATTTATTTTCACATCAGGCAAAGTAAATTTCCGTGTCATTGATGAAGTTAATTTTTAAGATGGAACTTCTCAAAGCATCAGGGCATATAATTATTTAGAAGGGTGAAAGGTGGTGAAGGAAAGATCAGTGCTGAAAAAGTTCTGGCTACAATAGTTGTGCAGCAAAAATATCACCACCACCTCCATGTCCTTTAGACTTATAAGAGATGAGAACTTAAACTGCCTTTCCTGAAATTCTTGTGCACACAGCTCCAAATAATCCTTGGTTTCCTCTTAGAAATGCTCTTAAAGAACAGAATTCTTCAATCTAACAGTATCAGAAAAAAAAAAAAGCAGGGACCCTGAAGACAAATGGATCTGCAAGCGAGTCTAGTTCTTGGGGAAGGTTATTTCTAACCTTCCTAAGCCTCAGTTTTCTAACTTTTCCTTTAGCATAATGACAAATAATTCAGTGGTGCTCTCAGTAGTAGGTATGTGTATACACACAGTTGATCCTCCATAGTGGACCACCTCCCTACATTGACTGCCTCCTTAAGTTGACCTAATTTTCATAGACTGGACATGCACCACAGGCAGGTATCAGTACAGTAGATAGAGTTCCTTATATTGGAACTTCCTTACATAGTTTCTACACCTTCATATATTGACCAGTTTGTTATAGCCCCTTGGGTGATCAACTTAGAGAGGTTTAATATATATACTTATGTATGTGTGTGTGTCTCTGTGTGTATAAAGTAGCTACAGCATAGTAGGTTTTCAACAAAAATCAACGACCTTTTCCATAGGTACCAGCATTCTTAGGTACAAACATTATATTTGAGAACTACTGTAGGTGTGAATCCCCAGAATTATTCATTTTGGGAAATTTATGTAAGAGTACATGAATAGTTTAAAGAACAGTAGCAGAATGAATGAATGCAGTTCCGCACTACCTTCTTTCACGCAACATCTTTTTTGACATTAAGCCACAAAGTTGTGTATATCAGTGAATCACCACTGAGTGCTTCTGGATGTCACGCTTCAGATCATTGCACTGACCTAGCTTCATAATTGATGGTGCTGATTAAATGAACTCCTTTCCACCTTATTACATTTCTCTCAGTTATAAAATACTTTTTTGTATTTGAGAAGACGAGGGAAAGATTTGGGGGATCACAGCCTTGTCCTCCGCTCATTTCTCTGCTCCTAAATGATGTTTATTCATCATGGCACAACTGTTGCATGAAGCTTTCATACTACTAAGTTTTGAGAATGCTCTCCTCAGCCTTCACCTTCTCAGACAGAAGATCCATTTTATAGCTCATCATGCTTTAGGGGAAGAGCAGCTTGCTGGCAAAAGGTGGTGGTCTCCTTGTGGTGAAGCAGCTTTACTCCTGGATTGACACAAACCTCTTTTTGGGTATTTTCCTGCTTTGTTGAAGTTTTTCTGAGCAGGGTGAGCAGAAATGCATATGAGAATGCAGAAGCTGTGTTTAAACAGTGGGTTGACACTTGATTTTTTTCTTCCTTTTCCCCTCAATCTTTTCAAGCTCCCTAGAAGTTGTCCTCATAGAAGTCCTTCATTTTGTTTACTTCTGCATAGATGATTATTCTTTTTCTTTCGTCATCACAATAGAAGGATCAAATAGTGCTACTAAAATATTTATCACATAAAACAGTGGGGACCTTACTACCCATCTCCTTTCAAGAGTACCACTTGCCAGAAGCAACTGGTCTAAATTCTGTTTAGCTCTTTCTCCTCATATTTATTTCCATTTTCCTAAGTCATGTATTTAAATTGCTATTTTTAACTTAATCACTTTTTTTTTTTTTCACCATGGCTAAGGCTTGCTTTATGATCCCAATTTACAGATGTAAAACTATAAACTGAGGCCTTCTGTGAGTTCCCCAGGGAGTAAGGACAGAGCTAGGACTGGAAGAAGCTTCCTGGCTCCCCCCCCCCCCTTTTATTTTTATTTACTTATATATTTTTTATATTTTATTTTTATTTTATTTTTATTTTTTATTGTTAAATCATAGCTGTGTACATTAGTGCAAACGCCTGTACCCATTCTAAGATGCACCATAGATGTGGCCCCACCCATTGCCCTCCCTCTACCAAAACCTCCCCCCTTCCTTCCCCTTCCTTGGTCCTTTCCCCATAGTCTTGTGCTATAGTTGGGTTATAGCCTTCATGTAAAAGCTATAATTTAGCTTCATAGTAGGGCTGAGTACATTGGATACTTTTTTTTCCATTCCTAAGATACTTTGCTAAGAAGAATATGTTCCAGCTCCATCCATGTAAACATGAAAGAGGTAAAGTCTCCCTCTTTCTTTAAGGCTGCATAGTATTCCATGCTGTACATGTACCACAATTTGCTAGTCCATTCGTGGGTCAATGGGCACTTGGGCTTCTTCCATGACTTAGCGATTATGAATTGGGCTGCAATAAAAATTCTGGTACAGATGTCTTTGTTATATTGTGACTTTTGGTCTTCTGGGTATAAACCTAGTAAAGGAATTATAGGATCGAATGGCAGGTCTATTTTTAGGTCTCTAAGTATTCTCCAAACATCCTTCCAGAAGGAACGTATT
>CAUYPK010103948.1:0-17441 GCA_963574355.1 Loris lydekkerianus
ATCAGGTGTACCCAGATCAAGTAGAATAATTTTGAAGTATTTCTTCTTTTTCTATTGTCTATAAGATTTGGCATGATCTGTTTTTTGAAATAATCTTTTACTTTTATTTATAAATATTAGTTGTCTATTTTTTGAGACTTAAAAAAACAATAATAATAAGAAGTTAACTGATGACTCCATACTGAATCTCAGAGTTAAAGCATTCTATAATAGACATACTCTTATTTGACAACACGAATGTTACTTTCTTTGCATTATTATTATTATTGCTTAATATTTTGATGCAGCAATTCTCTGATTTCTTTTCTGAATGTATTTACGTTCATTCACTCTTTCTTTTTTTTTTTTCTTTTGGCTGGGGCTGGGTTTGAACCCGCCACCTCCAGTGTATGGGGTCGGTGCCCTACTCCTTGAGCCACAGGCACCACCCTCACTCTTTCTTTTTTTGAGACAGAGCCTCAAGCTGTCGCCCTGGGTAGAGTGCTATGGCATCACAGCTCACAGCAACCTCCAACTCCTGGGCTCAAGTGAGTCTCCTGCCTCCACCTCCCAAGTAGCTGGGACTACAGGTGCCCACCACAACGTCCAGCTATTTTTTGGTTGCAGCCATCATTGTTGTTTGGCAGGCTGGGGCTGGATTCGAACCCTCCAGCTCAGGTGTATGTGGCTGGCGCCTTAGCTGCTTGAGCCACAGGTGCTGAGCCTGTTTGTTCATTCTTTATGAGGTTTTTGTTTTTAGTCCTTATCATAAGCTTTATTATTGTTATTAAATTTTAAGCCTCTTTAATTTTGTGAAGGCAAAAAATGGAAACCTAAACACATGTATATGTAAAAAAAAAGAAAGAAAGAAAACCAGTCTGGGCACAAGTTTTGAAGACTACCCACTTTAAGTCTACACTGGAACCTGGGTCAATGTCTGAATTTTCTTTACTACATCTCCGATGACTTCTTCTTGGTCATCAATTTACAAGACTTGCTCCAGGGGGTTACACTGACCCACGGAGCAATCTGCCTTCACTACTCCTCTCTTGAGCATGATATTCTTTTTGCTGTCATGCTCCCTGTCCCAGGTGCCTTCTAGCATACATTTCTATCTTTCACATCTGACCCCATACCCCACGATGCTACAGGCATCAAACTTCAGAGTCACCTGGCTGGGCTTTCCTACTTCCCTGGTCCGGACCAGCATTCAGACTTCAGGGACTGTGACTTCCCTCAAGTCCTCCACCCAGGTCTCACACTGTACTGCAGCGGGGGGCTCCACAGGATTGTAACATACATACGAGTTTTCATTTTTCACCTTTTCAATCTTTCCCCGTGTCACATACTGAGTATTGTGTCTAATTATGAGTGCAAGTTCCCTCGTGGGTTCCTTCACACTCATAAAAGTCTACAAGAGCAAGGTCATTGTCACCTTTTATCCTACCTTAATGGTGGGGATGCACAGATCACGTTCCTCCTCCCCCTTCCCCAAAGTTCAAAGTCCAATTAAGACAAGTCCCACAAGGAATTTCCTCAGGCTTTATTAGCCACGTGTTGACCAGCCAGCTCCCAGTCTGTGGCTAGAGCATGGTATGTTCACTGCCTCAGAGTTACCTTGCAGAGGTTGGCTGGATCTGTTTTTGCTTCCCGTGGGGCCAGTGAAGCTCTGTTCAGCCTGCTATGATGGATCCAGGCAGGGAACCCTTCCACTTTTGCAGCTGTGAGTGTGGTCAGGGTGAGGGTGTAGGGTCTCTTCCACCATGGTTTGAGAGTGATCAGGTTCCAGTCCTTAACACAGACTTGGTCCCCTGGAAAGAAAGGGTGGACAGACACAAAAAGACTAACCAGAGGATGGTTAATTACCCAAGTGGAAATCTGCTATTCTTCCTAGGGCTTCTAGCTGCCTGTGTGATTTGGTCCCCCCTAATTCTTTAGGAGTTCCTGGTAGATTGTGGAGGATTGTGGAGGATCCAGCCTCTTATACGTTATCTCATAAGGGGAGTACCCTGACCTTTGGAAGGACTACATCTAATATTGAACAAGACCAGTGGCAAAGCCTGTACTCAATTAAGCCTCGCTTCCTGGCAGAACTTACTAATTCCTGTCTTTATGGTTCTATTCATGCAATCTACCATGACGGAGTTCTGAGGCCTATATGCTGCATGTAGTTTCCAGGTCCTGTAATCTGCACCATCTCTGTTGTGCAGATCCAATCTGGAGTGGCAACCTAAATCATGGGATGATTTCTCTGAGCACTCTTACCACTTCATGAGCCCTCTTTATCCTGGTACAGGCTTCCACCTATCCTGAGTACATGCAGACCAGAACTAGTAAGTACCAGTTTCTTTTACATCTGCGCAACTCTTGCACATCTTCAAAAGGGGCTGCCCTGTAGGACTGAATTTCAGGCAGCAGGGATGGGCTCTGTTTAGCATTGTGTTGGCTGCAAGTCACACAACTCTGGATGACTTTCTTGACAAGGGTGGCCAAGAGGGGATTGTAGAAGTATCCCCCAGAAGCTTCTCAGATATTTTTCATCAGTCTTAGAATCAGAGACAAATCTCTAATCACACTTCTTTTGGCATATAGTCTGGAGATTTGGACAAGCATTCTCAGCAAGCTTTTGTAATGTTACTTTTGAGGCAGCCATTCCAAAAAATGTCAGAGACATATACTTAGGGGGGGAATTTTTTTGGGGTGTGTGAATATTTTTTAACTTTGTTTATACAATATAAACTACTATATATAATTCTATGTTATGAATTGGCTGGTCCTTAGTCCTGTTAACAGGTCAGGTTAGTTAAACAGCTATGTCTCATTCTATGAGCTGGCATTGCAGACAAGGCTGGAATCTAATACAGGTGGGCCACAGGGTTTGTTTATTTGTTTATTTAGCTATATTTTTCTCTCTTTAATTTCCCATTTACTAAAAACAAATTACAGCAGAATCAATTTAATTGCCAAAATAAACTGTACTTTCAGCATACTGGGTCTGATAATTTGCATAAAGTACAGTGAGAATAATTATTATCTAGGCTTTACTTTCTTTTAAAATTGGCTTTCCTGGAAGCTTTTATAAGGAATCTCAGGTTAGACTTGAAAGTCTCTCAAGAGCCCAGGTTTCATCTGTGCCATTAGATACCTGTATGCATTGGGGTAAATTCCTCTTCTCTCAAGGACCCAATGCAAACTGGGATTCCCGGATCTGTCAGAAAGTGATATTCTTTACTCACCGTAGATTAGGAAATGTTATTGATGAAGTATCTGGCCACTTTTTCTTTTTCCTTCTTTCCTTTCTTTTTCTTTCTTTCTTTTTTTGAGACAGAGCTTCACTATGCCACCCTCAGTAGAGTGCTGTGGCATCACAGCTCATGGCAACCTTAAACTATTGGGCTCAAGTGATTCTCTTGCCTCAGCCTCCCAAGTAGCTAGGACTACAGGTGCCCACCACAACACCCGGCTATTTTTTTGTTGCAGTTTGGCCTGGGCTGGGTTTGAAGTTGCTACTCTCGGTATATGGGGCTGGCACCCTATCCACTGAGCCACAGGTGCCGCCCCTTCAACAGGTTTTTTATTGGCCTCATAAAGTCAACCTCTGAAAATGTCATTCCAGTCAAAGCTTGGTAAAATAACCAGTACTTTTTATTATGTCCTACAAAAGAAAACAGATTCTTATTGAACTTAAGCAAATAACTATATTGTCAGAAATTAAGAATACTTAAAAATAGTTTTTAAATCTGGAGAAATCAAACAAGGGGAGAGAAAATAAATGTTTGAAATTTTGCTTATAAGTACATACATTGCTTCAGGCTATTAATAGCTCAAGAGAAGGGAAAAGGATTTTTCTTGACTTCTGGAAAACAGAAAACAGAACACAGAAAGAAACAGCAATGTTTCAAACAAAAAGCCATATAAAAATCAGCTTCATTCCATGTAATTGATTTCTGTTCTGTTTGACGTTAGGTTAGCAATATTCATGTACATGTTAGCTTTCTAATTAAAGTCCTGGAAGTTTGCTTTCAGTCCAATGGTATATGATTTTCAAAGTTATCATAAATTCATATTTAAGAGAACCTGTCAACCTTTCCATTACTTTCCTTGAAGGACAGACTTTGGACTTAGCCAGTTACAAAAACACCTGAGATGAATTAAAATTATTACTGATAGCATACACTGAGACAGACTAATACCTTATAATATTAGAACATATGTGTACATAAAAAATAACGTACAGAAAATTAACCATTTCATATTTGACAATATTTCCTATACAGTTTTACCACACCAAATAAGCCTAATAAGTCTTTCTCCGACTTTCGATGGTCTTAATATTTCAAAAAGACTAAATTTAGAGTTTTGATTTTGGAAGGTTTCTCAAATATCAAAGACTTAAAATATTTGTTCAAACAGAATCATAAGCCAAAAGATTCTAAAGGCAATACATAGCCAACTGGATCACATGCAAATTCCTTCACAAATTTCCTTTCATGAGTTTTATTTAACTTTCACAGACTATTTACAAATTTTTTTTTAAAGACAAAGTCTCACTTTATTGCTCTCAGTGGAGTGCTGTGATGTCATAGCTCACAGCAACCTTTAGCTCTTGGGCTTAGGCAATTCTCTTGCCTCAGCCTCCCCAGTAGCTGGGACTACAGGCACCCGCTACAATGCCCGGCTATTTTTTTGTTGCAGTTTGGCCAGGGCCGGGTTTGAACCCACCACCGTTGGTATATGGGACCAGTGCCCTACGTGCTGAGCCACAGGCACCACCCAACTGCTTACAAACATCTTAAAACTTCTGGTTTGCCCTGCCTTTCACTTTCTCAAATAACCAGTCACTCTGTTTCAGGACAAAATTTACCACACAAGATCCTTTCTTACACAATGCCATTTTCCTTTTTGTTTAATCTTTCCTACTTCCAAAAAACCACTTTTCACAAAACAGGATCACAGTTTACTATTAAGTTAATTATTGCCTTGGCAAAACTGAAATTAGAAGATTTAAAAGGCAAAATCTTATTCTTTGACAAGGACTCAGTTTCCCAAACAATCTAAATAGTTGAAGTATTATACTTTACAAATGACTCAGATATTTTATGAAACATAACATGACTTTAAGGTTTTAAGTTATTGAAAAGTGTTCTGAAACTTCAACATAGGCACCATTTCTAATCTCTTTTTCTTGTCCTCCTAGGTCTCACATGGCTACATGGTATTAATGATGGCTGCAAAGGATAGGACCTGTCTGTGTCCTTAATTGATTTACCAGGTACAGAGTTCAAGACAGAAAGCAACAAGACTGGTGAATTCAGTTTCTCTCAGAATAGCCATAGGGCAAAGTTGGAGCAGGGAAGGGGCCTTGTGGGCTAGACTGAGCCTTGTAGCTACTGTCCTAGGCAAGGAGAACATGTCCCCAGGCCTCACCACAGCCCCTTATCTGACCTCAGAATTGAGGCTCAAAATCAAAAACATAAGCTCATAGTCAAATCCAGCAAATTTAGAAATACTACAGAGGAGGCAGTTCTATAACCTTTAGATAATTAAACTTTCTTTTTTATATATTTAAAATATTTTTATTATAAAGAATAGTAATTATAAGTTTGAAAGAAATATATATTAAGTAAACTGTCTTTAAACAGAAAAAAAAATCACAGCCATAAAAGGAAGTTATGTATCAACTGGTTGATGAAAATGTTTGGACAAGAGGCTCACAGAACCTAACCCTGATTTAAAGTATTTCATGACTCAAATCTTTTATTTTTCACAGACTTGTATTACCTCAAGAGTAGAAAACAATGTTTTGAAACAAAAATTACTTTGAATAAATGTTGGAAGAGCTGCCACCAATGGTTCAACTTTCCTGACTCCTGATATATATATTAAAAAACACATAAAGGAGGCTGGTCACGGTGGCTCACACCTGTAATCTCAGCACTTTGGGAGGCCACCAAAGGAGGATCATTTGAGATTAGGAATTTGAGACCAGCCTGAGCAAGAGTGAGACCCCATCTCTACTAAAAATAGAAAAAACAGTTGAGAGCCATGGTGCATGCTGTAGACCCAGCTACTTGAGAGCTGAGGCAGGTTGAGCCCAGGAGTTGGAGGTTGTAGTAAGCTAGATTGTGCCACTGCCACTCTGTCTCAATAAACAAACAAATCACATAAAGGGGATGAGGCCCATCTCACCCTATCTTGAACCCCTCCAAATGACAACTTGTCATAAACTGTATAAGGAAAGTGAAAAGAAACCATGCACACACTTATTTTTCCTTTCCCCTCTAAGTCTCTTCCTCCATCTCTCCTTGTTCTTTTAAAATACTCTTGAGATAGATTTATAGTATAATTAAAAGGAAAGTTTCTGCTGACATTTACCTGAACGCTCAACAACTACTGGGTCTCTCTTTTGGATGATTCCCAGGTATAGTGTAAGACTCTATATGGGTCAAATTCTAACATAATTCTTGGGATGACAAGCAATGACCTGTCATAAAAAGCTTTCACAGGGATGACAATTATAATGTTTCTCTTTAGTATGAATTCTCAGATACTGAGTAAGCTATTTTTCTGGCCAAAACACTTTCCTCAATAATTATATTCAAAGGGAAAGGTATTTCACCAGTATGAGTTCACTAAAGTTGACCAAAGTGAACACACTTTAAAAAGGCCTTCTTACATGTAGTATCTCTTAAACTCTGGTATGAATCTTCTGGTGGTGAGTAAAGTATGAACTGTGGCTGAAGGTCTTTCCACATTCATTGCATTCAATGGGTTTCTCTCCAGTGTGAGTTCTCATGTGTGTTAAGGTAAAGTTGTCACAAAAGGCCTTCTCACATTCTTTGCACTCAAAGGGTTTCTCTCCAGTATGTATCCTATTATGCTGAACAAAATTTGTAAGTTGGGTAAAGGCCTTTCCACATTCTCTGCAGACATAGGGCTTTTCTCCAGTGTGTATCCCCAGTGTGTTGACTGAAGGAAGAACTATAGTAAAAGGCTTTTGCACATTCTTTGCACTCCCAGGGTTTCTCTCCACTGTGGGTTTTATTATGTCGGATAAAAACAGAGAGGTGTGTAAACTCCTTTCCACATACACTGCACTTGTAGGGCTTCTCACCAGGGTGGATCCTCATGTGTTGAATTAAGGAAGAGCTGTCACAAAAGGCCTTCCCACATTCTTTGCATTCAAAGTGCTTCTCTCTAGTATGGGTCCCCTTGCTGGATAAAAGTGGAGCAGTGAGTAAAGGCCTTTCTACAGTCACTGCACTCGTAGAGTTTCTCTCCAGTGTAAATTCTCATGTGTTAAGTGAAGAACAAGTTGAGGCAAAAAGCTTTTCCACATTCTTTACACAAAAAGGGGTTTTTCTCCTGTATGGGCCATGTTATGCTGGATAAAAGTGGATTGGTGAGTAAAGGCCTTTCCACATTCACTGCACTCACAGTTTCTTGCCAGTATGAATCCTCATGTGTTGAGCAAACGAAGAGCTGTAGTAAAAAGTTTTCCCACATTCTTTGCATAAAAAGGACTTTTCTCTACTGTGAGTCGTACTATGCTGGATAAAAGAGGAGTGGTGGGTGAAAGCTTTACCACATTCTTTGCATTCGTAGCCCTTATCTACAGGGTAAACACACTGGTGCTCTGTGAAGTGAGTTCTGTGCTTGAAGGCTTTCCCACACTCAATACACTTGCATGGTTTTCCCGCAGTATATATTCCTCATATGTTGAATGAAGTCGGCCACATAATGACAGGCTTTCCCACACTCAGCACATGCATAGGGCTTCACTCCAGCATGCATCTGTTGATGCTGCACAAGGGCCCAATTCTTGCTAAACCCTTTTCCACATTCCTTGCATCTTTAGGGGTTATTTCTTTTATCAGCCATGAGGCCCTTTCCTGGTCCTTGAGAATCATGTTCATGGAGAGCATCCTGAGGACTGATTCACTCCTGTAAAACCCTTAAGCCCAGACTATTACATGTCTCCACATCATCATGTCGATGGTTCCACTTCCCAGGACTTATCTCTTGGTGGAGGTCTGTTCCTGGCCTCAAGTTCCCTTCCTGCCTGTCTGAGAGCCTTTCCTCATCTCTAGCTGGCCCCAATCTGGAATCCCGTAAGGATCTCTGTGTCAGTTGTCCCTGGACAGAGGATTCCTTGGAGAAGTCCAGTGGTGAAGCTGTAGGCTCTGTGGTCTTAGGCTCTGGTTTTTCACCTTATAGTCCAAAAATTCCAGTCCCAAGAACCTTACTAAGAGAAACTCCTACACGTGTACTTGAGGGTGTGTGTATGTGAAGTTTCATGGCAGCAATGTTTTCAAGAACAAAACACTATAACAAACATTTTCAAACTATCCATGCACAGGTGCTTTGGGGGAGGCCTCTTTGCACTGTCTATAGTTCCTGCCCATGCTCCAGCAGGTAGACCAGCTCTGGTTTGGGAACAGGACGCCCCAGTGAAACCAGGAGACTGCCGGTCTCCAGCATCACTTCCTGGTACAGGGTTCTCTGGGCCAGGTCCAGGTGTCCCCATTCCTCCCCAGTGAGGGTCACAGGCATGTCTTCAAATGATACCAAAGCCAACGCTGGCATCTCCATGGGACCCAGGGAGCTGAGTGAGGCATGAGTGGTGGCAACAAAAGCCGGTCCAGGGGGCCCAGACCCCCTCACTCTAGCCCCGGACGGCATCAGACCTCAGTCTGACCTCAGTCTCTGCGTATGACACCGTCTCAAGGCTGGAGGCGCCGCCTCTGGGTGCTGTTAGGACAGAAGCCTGGCTCCAAGGTCCCAGAGAGCGCTCCGCGGACAACCCCACTAGGGTGGGATCCTGGCTAACGCAAAAGCGTGTAAGTGGGTCCTGTTCTCACTGTCCTTCTCTGCTCAGTCTGGAAAAGCCTGGGAAGCGACCTTTGTCCTGTGTTCCAGCCCGTGCCAACGGGTAAAGATAGCAGACGCGAAAACGTGCTCGAACACCACACGGATTTCAGTCAGTCCCCAGGCACTCACACGCACACAATTCCACCCTATTTCCTAACCCAGGCAGCCTCAGTTCCCTGCTCTAGCTGCCTTAGGTACTAAGGAGGTGCCCAGAGGGAATGAGGCTCCCCTTCTGGTCTTCTGGAGCAGGTTCCCTTCACATCTTCCTGACCAGTCCCACCATGATTCAGACGTCTTCCAGGGCGGGTGCCAGTTCCTCCCAGTGTTCAGCTCCTTGAAGACCTGCACAGAGGGCTTTCTCCACCCTGTTGAGGCGTCCACACAGGGAGGAAAAGCTGCTATCCCTGGAGGCTCAGTGGTTCACCTTGCCGGGGCTGTGTTCACCTTCACTTTGTGTGTCCCCAGAGAGTTGGCGGCAATCACCAGGTGAGTCTGAATCTGTTCTCTCCTCAGGTGGTCTCGCTTCCCAGTCAGGGAACTAGAAATGTTTCAGGAAAAGAAGACTCAATAGAGAGAAAGAAATACCCAAACATCCATGTTTAAAACAGGAAGGGCTTTATTTCAGCCAGTGCAGCCATGGCAACTAAAGTCCAAAAATAGCTGAGCTCGCTGACCGGCTGGGTCCTTTCCCTTTTATCTCCAGCCAATCTCATTGGTCAGTTTGAATCAAGCTGGAGAAGGAGCACAGGCTTTTCCAGAAGCTGAAGCAAGTGTTAGTTTCAAGGTCCCAGGAAGTTAAGTTTTTACAAATTCCTAAGAACAGCGTTACCATGAGGAGGAATTTGCAGAAGTGCCCTTGGGCCCCTGTGAGAAGACTTTTATTCCTTCAGACCTTACTTTTCCCAAATATCCTCTCTCAATACCAAAATGTGTGTGGTGGGCATTCAGATTGTGGCCCATGAGGCAATCCAGGATTAGGGAGGCTGGACTTGGGGCCCACATGGCACAGTCCATTAGCTCTAGAAAGATAGAATGGCTGGATATATTAGGGAGCACCAGGAATGATTCATAAGACTTGAGCCTGTCCAGCCTTGAGAAGACAACATGTGGGGACAATCACCAAATGCTTGATTAAAGAAGAAGGTAAACCTGAAGAAAAAAGAAAGAAAAAAGAAAAGAAGGCAGAGATGTTCTCAAGGACAGAGAGAGGACTATAGGATGGCAGGGCTAGGGAGGCCCACTGAAGCTGTTTCTAAGAAAACCACCCTCCCCTCAAGAGAAACATTCTCCTGGGTGGCTAGCATGCCCTAAATTAGTAGGAAGTGGGGGGCAGAGGGCATCTTACTTGCAGCTATGAGACTCTTGAACCCAAATATAATTCCAGGTACCCTGACCATCCCCCTCCCTTATCTTCCATCTACCTCTCCAGCTAAATCCGTGGAGTTTGTCTTACACCTGTTTGTTCTGCACTCCCCACCCCTTGCAAAGGTGCTTAAATGTAGCTACAAGATCCAGTCCTCACATTCCTCTTCTACCTCAGCTCTCACCTCCTGCCTCACATTCAACAATAAGCCAAACTCAACTGTTTTCAGATCCTCAACTGGACTCTGTAGTTTCTAAAATGTCCAGGGAGTTCCCATGTACTTGCTGCTTCTTTTTTTGTAGAGACAGAGTCTCACTTTGTCACCCTTTGTAGAGTGCTGTGGTGTCACAGCTCACAGCAACCTTCAGTTCTTGGGCTTAGGCGATTCTCTTGCCTCAGTCTCCTGAGTAGCTGGGACTACAGGCGCCCACCACAATGCCTGGCTATTTTTTTGTTGCAGTTTGTTTGGGGCCAGGTTCGAACCCTACTCACTGAGCCACAGGTGCTGCCCGCATTTGCTTCTTTTAAGTATATGCTCCCTGCCTCCCCCCACTTTACTGGTTAAGTCTTGCTCATTTTTCAAGTCTTGGCCCTAAGATGGAATTTGCTTTTGTGAGCTCTCCTTACAGACTGAATCGGGTCCCTTGAAAAATGCCCTAGATGACCCTGTCACAGCACATATCACACTGCATTGCATCCTCTTGAAAACCTATCTATATTCTCCACCAGACTGCAGGCTCCATCAGGGCAGAGACTGTGTAAGGAGCTAGTACAGAGCTGGGACTCTACAAATATGTGCTGAAAGAAAGAATGGATGGGATGCCCATACAATAATTATAATGTTCATGCCGGAGAGTCAAGCCTTCCTTCCAGCATGTCTTTAGAGCTTCAATTAGGACACATGGAGGCCATTGGTCAGACAAGGAGGCAAAGAAATGAATGGTTTTTCCCACCATCAAGATTGTGATGAGGGGACGGGTGTGGTCAATTATGCCTAATCCTGGCACTCTGGGAGGCTGAGATATGTGGATTGCTTAAGGTCAGGAGTTCAAGACCAGCCTGAGCAAGAAGAGAACCGTCTCTTCTAAAAATAGAAAAACTAGCCAGGTGTAGTAGTGCAGGTGTTGTAATCCCAACTATTTGGGAGTCTGCAGCAAGAGGACCACTTGAGTCCAAGAGTTTGAGGTTGCTGTGAGCCATGCTGTTACGGCACTCTATCCAGGATGACAGAGTAAGACTCTGTCTCACACACACAAAAAAAAGATCGTGATGAGGGAGGTAAAAAACACCCCTTCCAGAGCTGGCCCTGCCCATCTGCCTGCTGTGGCCACTGGAGGGGACTCCAGGGGCATTCTAATCCTAAAAGGGACCCAAGGCTCATTAATATACAGTCGGTCTAAGAACCACCTCCTTGCATCACCAACGATAAGCCCTGTCCCCCCTTCTAAGTCTCCAGGCCTAGCTCTTTTTAAACATTCTAATAAAATACATATAACCAAAAATCACCCTCTTAACCATTTTTATGTGAATGGCTCAGTACTGTTAAGTGTGTTTATGTTGTGCAACCAACTTCAGAACTTTTCCTCTTGCAAAACTGGAACTCAATATCCATTAAAAAATGTCCCATTTCTCCCTTCTCCTTGGTCCCTAGCAACCACCTTTCTACTTTCTGTTTCTATGAATTTGACTACTCTCCATACTGCCTATAAATGAAGTGATGCAGTATTTGTGTTTTTGTGAAAGGTACATTTTATTTAGCATAATGTCTGTTTTGTGATGTGCGTCAGCCTTTTTAAGGCTGAATAACATATATATATATATATATATATATATCACATTTTGCTTATCCATTCATCTGTCCAGGGACACTTGGGTTGCTCTCACCTTTTGGCTATTATGAATAATGCTGTTATGAACCTGGGTGTACAGATAGCTCTTTGAGACTTGCTTTCAATTCTTTTGGATATATACCAAGAAGCAGTATTGCTGGATCATATGGTAACTCTTTCTTTAATTTTTCGAGGAATTATCATACTGTTTTCTACTATTTTTCATTCCCATCAATAATGCACAAGAGTTCCAAATTCTCCACATCCTCACTGATACTTGTTTTGTTTTTTAAAAGTAATAGCCATCCTAGTGGGTGTGTGGTGATATCACATTGTGGTTTTGTGCTTGCTTTGCTAGCACATATACTAAAATTGGAACAATGGGTGGTGCCTGTGGCTCAGTGGATAGTGTGCTGGCCCCACATACCGAGGGTGGCAGGTTCAAACCTGGCCCTGGCAGAACTGCAACAAAAAAAGAGCCGGGTGCTGTGGTGGGCGCCTGTAGTCCCAGCTACTCAGATCCAGGGAGGCTGAGGCAAAAGAATCACCTAAGCCCAGGAGTTGGAGGTTGCTGTGAGCTGTGACACCACAGCACTCTACCAAGGGCAATAAAGTGAGACTCTGTCTCTACAAAAAAAAAAAAAGAAAAAGAAAAAAAGAAAGAAAGAAAGAAAAAAAAAAAAAGAAAGAAAATTGGAATGATGAAGAGAAGATATTTCATTGTGGTTTTCATTTGCATTTCACTAATGATTAGTGATGCTGATCAACTTTTCATTGATTTGTTGGTTATTTCCTTATGTTCTTTGGAGGAATGTCTGTGTAAATCCTTTGCCCATTTATAAATTGGAATTTGTGTTTTGTTATTGAATTGTAAGCATTCTTTATATATTCTGAATATTAATTCCTTTTCAGATATATGATTTACAAATATTTCCTCCAAATATTTTGTGCAGGTTACTTTTTCACTCTCTTGATTGTGTCCTTGGATGCACATGCCCAGCTCTCTTGAGGCCTGTTTTTTCACTTAAGCTTTCCTTGGATATTTATTTTAACCTGAATTCACCTATCTCAAAATTGTGAGGAGGCTCTAGAGATAGGAGGAGATGGCTTCCCATCTTTGGGTCCCTGAACCTGGTCCTGTCCATTCATTATCTACCCCTGTATTCTTTCATTAACTCATTCATTTAGTAAACACTTACAGAGTTTTAGAATTAAGCAGGTCTGGCTTTGAATTCTGGCCTAGGTCACATAGCTATATGACCTTGGACGGGAAAACCTTTCTGAATTTCAATTATCTCTCTGTAAAGAAGGAAAGAAACTGGAAATGTAGTCAGAAAGATTTGAAACAACCCTGCAGGGATGTTGGAAGAACTAGAAACACTGTGCAAAGGGCCTGTCCTGGATGGTCAGTCAATAGATGGTAGCAATTGGTATTGCCCAGTGGCCATCATTGGGTGAACACAGCCCTTCTCCAGGCTCCAGGATCAAGAAAGTAATGCTTTATGAGACTTCACTTTCAGTTTATTTGCCCAGGGGATCAATAGCTGTTGACAATCAAAGCAGGAAGCAGGGCTCTGTTTAACCAAGCCTCTCCCCACTGTGACAGTAACAAAGTCTCCCTCTTGTCATATGTTCTGACCTTGACGGTAAGGAGGTGGGAAGGAGGCTCAACCTGGCTGGGAGCCAAAGGAGCCCCGTGTTTGTGATAAGCAGAGCTTTTGTGAAAGACCTTTCATTGAAGGTGCAGGATTTAATCAGCTTATCCTGGATGGGGATGGTGATGAGGGTGGCTGAGCTGGCGTTTGTTTGCATCAGGGGAGTCTGATTAGGAGAGCAACTGGAAGGCTGCCCAGAGGAGGAGAGAGGAGAGAGGCTATCTTGGCCCTTATCTGGAGAAATCAGTCCTTCCCATCCTGGCAAAGAATCCTTTTCTCCTCCAAGCCTAGGAGTAGCCTTTGAGTGGACCAAGCAGGGAAAGGAGGACCTGGAGTCCAGGATCCTATTTCTCTAATCCTGGATGTCTTCCTGGCACATCGGCTGTGCCACTTGCTCTTGGTCTTTTGTAAATTTTTCATTTAATTTCTTTGTTAGAGATGGGGTCTTATTATGTTGCCCAGGCTGTTCTTGAACTCCTGGCCTCAAGCAATCCTCCTGCCTTGCCCTCCAGGGTAGCTGGGACTGCATGCGGCTCTTGGTCTTTCTGAGTCTGAGTTGCCTCTTCCATAAAATGAGCATTAGAAAAGTGCCTGGGAGTTGTGCAGTGTCTGTGAGAGGATTATGAAGAGTGCCTCGCACATTATTACATCCTGAAGAAAAGGCTGACTTCCCCTTTCTCCCTCTCCTCTTCAGCCTCTGCTACCAGCTCCACTCTCAAACATGTGAGCATGCTCTTGTTGACCAAACCTCGACCAGGCTACCATGCTCCTCCCCTTGCTGGCTGAATAGAGCCTTGATTTCTGGAATATGTAGCCTGCCTCCTTTTCCCTCTCCAGGAAAATTTTGCCTGTCCCTTAAGAGCAGATCACACCTGCCACCTTTGCTCGACATTGTGGCCCACCTTGACTACACCATTTCCTGAACCCCTTGGAGGACATACTGGCTGCTTTGGTTTCTGGTGCAAATTGTACTCTTGGTGGTAAACATTTGTAATTGGCATGTCCCCAGCTAGACTGTAAGTATCTGGAGAGCAGAGCTGGGATTTGAATCACCTGCCTGAGTTAACAGTTCAATGTGCACTACCTCGTGTGCCGCCCTGCGTATGTCCGCTGCCCTTCTCGGAACACGGTTCTGAACGACAGTAGTGGCTGACAGGCCACACGTGACTGACAGATGGATCCACGGGACCCTCTCATCAAGCATCCAGTGCTCCCCCCCACACATACTAACCTACTTCATTCAACATGACGTCTCAGCAGAGCCCCTCACCACTTCATCTGCAAAGCCTATAGGTTTGTAGGGCAGAGGGACATCCTTGCTCTGTGGGTCTGTCCTCAACCTTGACATCCTTCCTTAACACCTTAACACCCTTAAGAAAGACACCCTGACAGTTCTGATCCCAGAGTTCTGGAGTAGCAGAGCTGGCAAAGAGGCTAGAGGTTATCAAGGCCAATTTCCTTGTTTCATGCTGAGGAAACTGAGGCTCAGATAAGTTAAGAGATTTTCTGAAGGTTACACACTTTTGGAGCAGCCTGGACTAGCATTCTTTACTTTCCCTCTGTGTTAATTTCACTTTAAACATTCAGCCAACACTGAGTCCCCACTGTGGCCAAGGCCCAGCTAAGCATTTTCAGCTAATTGGTACTAGCATTGAACAGTGGGGCAAATTTAGGCCTCAGAAAAGGAAAATGACTGGCTCAAGACCTCATGCTTAGAAGTGGCCAAGTCAGGACTTTAACCCAGTCGTTCAACTGCCAGTTCAGCACCCTTGCCACCAACCATGAGCCCCTCCTTGGCAATATGGAAAGGTTGCTGAGGGAGCTGGCACCGCACCCAGCTGCGAGGAAGGGGTGGAGTTAAGTTCCATCTGAGACACTGGAAGGCACAGACACAAGGGGCCGGAGCAGTGGCTTGCTGGCAGAATTTGGCTCTGCTTTGCATAACATGCAAATAAAACCTCATATTCCTCAGGAATGCTGCAGGACAGCTCCCTGGGTTAACTCAGCTGAAAGTAGGCAGAGGCTGGGACAGGTAAGACTTCCTGGCAGCTGCATGGTCCCAAACCCCAGCCCTGGCCTGGCTCATGCCTCCTGCCGTACGCCTCTATAATGCAAGCATCATCTGTGCCCAACACTGTTACCTTCTTTGGGCCTTGGTTTCCTGGTCTCTGCTGAAAAGAAGATGATATTATATAAAAGTGGGGTTTTTTTCCCCTAAAACATCATTTTTATGGAGGTCAAGGTTCCCCTCATATATCTCATAATAAGCACCTACATAATAAGCACCTACTCATAATTAAGCACCTACAATATTCTAGAGCTTAGTACATCGCTGTGACATCCCATTTTACAGGAAACCTGAAGCACAGAGAGGTTACATCCTTGTGACATCCCATTTTACAGGAAACCCAAAGCACAGAGAGGTTAAGTCAGTTTCCCGAGGTCACACAGCTAGTAAATGGCAGAGCTGTGATTTAATCTCAGAATCATCCAATTTCAAATCCGGGGCTCTTTCTGTGATATCACCACACCTTTGTCATTTGCTATTCAAAGTCCTTCCTCCATAAGCTGCCTCAACTTCCCTTAAATCCCAGCATTAGTCACACAGGCCCAATCACTTGTCCTGTGTTTACTACCTAAACATCTCTCCAATGACCTAAGTATATATGCTTATTTGGGGGTGTGTGTATAATTGTATGAGTCTTTAGATACATATATTTATATGTATGTGGTATTTATGAGCTATACACACACACAGAACTTCTGTATGTTGACCACCCCAGGGACCCTAACAAACTGGTCAACATACAGACGTGGTCAACATAAGGAACTTCCATTGAGTATATGTGGTGTGTCTGGTCTATGAAAATTAGGTCAACTTGAGGAGATGGTCAATGTAGGGGTGGTCAACTATGGAGGTTCCACTGTATATATATATATTTACTATACTCACTATCACATATACATGTGAACTATGGTGGGTTCATTCATAATTCATATATGTACATATGAATAGTGAGTACATGCATATATATTTGTTTGTAGTATGTGTTTTCATGTGAGTGCATTTATGAATGTCAGTGTGTGGTGGATGCAGACATGTGCCTGTTAGAATGCTTGTATCTACACCGTATAGTCCAGTGACTAGGGGAGGATGTGACAAGTAGTCTTTGAAATATCTTCATAACTGATAACAGAAGAAAATCCTGACAGCTTGCAGCTAGCCTATGGGGTAACCAACCAGGACTCTTCTGTTTTAACACTGATGCTCCTTCATCCCAGTAGGTCCTCAGTCTTAGGCAAACTGGTGGCCTGGCAATCAGCAGCTACTCTGTCATGTTTCCTGCTGAGAATGTGACAGAACATCACAGAGTATCAATATCACATGAGATTGCTCTGTGACTATGATAGAAAAGGACAAACAAGGACACTCTATAAGACAAAATGACCCAGCATCCTTCTCCCTCGGCTAACACGAGTGACCACTGCTTCTTTACCAATGAATGACAGCTCTAGCCCTGCTTTGGCTGGCCTGCCTCCTCAATAAGAATTACTAAGATGCCAAATCTTCGGGCCTGGCGCAGTAGCTCTGCCTGTAATCCTAGCACTCTGGGAAGCCAAGGAGGGTAACTACCTAAGCTCAAGAGTTTGAGAACAGCCTGAGCAAGAGCAAGAGTAAGACCCTTATATGAAACCCGCACATTGTACCCCTTGATTGCACTAATGTACACAGCTATGATTTAA
>CAUYPK010103952.1:0-13681 GCA_963574355.1 Loris lydekkerianus
GGCTAGAGCCGCATGCGGCTCCCGGCCAAAATGAATTTCGGCTCTTTGCCTCTTACCATTATTTTGTATACTGTGGCTCTTTGCCAAGTTTGGATTTTGTTATGCTGCTTCTGAGGAGGGACCTCTGAGGAGCGATCTCCGAGCGCGTTGTCGAACTTGTTCGCCACCCCTGCACTAGATCATGCCATTTATCTCCAATATACAAAATATTTACTCATAATAATTCTATCTAAAACCAAATATTTTCATGTCTCACCTGTGCATTAAGTATATTTACTTCTTTTTATGAGTTTGACTTTCAAAATATATTCATTCTTATTTTGAAATGTTTCCTCTTTCAAATTATTCTTATTCCCCATCTCTTATAATCCTTCTTCCACAGTTTTAAGACTGTGAAAGAATTCTGGGGATTATACTGAAAATGCCATAAATTATGCAAACCAATCAGATTTCCTGGTAATCTCTAGCAACTGTCCAAAATTGCCAAAAGAACAGGAAATATGTAAAAGATGAATTTTTGTAAGATGGTAGTGGAAGATAGAGGTTAGGCTTGAAAGGCACAGGACTGATTATCTCCTGATCCTAGAAAAAAAAAAAGTCCTATGGAAATTTGGGTAAGAATACATTAGCTTTAAAGAGTGACCTAGAAACCTGGAACCTGTAGATGGTAGCTACTGAATTCATGCTAAAGAGTAAGAAGTGAGAAGAGAGGAAAGATAATGCTACCTACTTCCTGCTTTAGAAATTTAGATCACTTTTTTCTAAGATTATTTTAGTCAGTATACTAGCAAGAATTATGCATTAAAAAATTTTCCATCTGTATCTTAATAATCCCTTGCCAACAAAAATAGCCTATAACCACCATCTACCTCCCAGATAAAAATTCGGGTCCAGGAGTTGTTCTCAATGTGGTCTAGATAATTTGACATACCTCCTGTCCCACAGGGGATATTTGGCAATGTCTGGAGATAATTCTGGTTGTGACATTAAGAGACGTTGCTGGTATCTGGAGGAGAGAGGCCAAGGATGCTACTCAACATGCTCAAGTGCGCAGGACAACCTCTTAGCCCTGCCCTAATGAAGAGTCTTCCGGCTCAAAATGTCAATTGAGATTGAAAAACTCTGAAATACAATTATAAAATATTTATGTTTTATTTATTATTTGCAAGACTATGTGCTTTTCTGATAAACGGTCCTATTTTAACCCATCATATGTCATTGATATAGGTTTTGCCCCCATTTTTCAGATTTGGAAACTGAGGTCAAGATGGTATTCAGAGTTGCCAATTAAAGCAACTATTAAGGACAGGTACTACCTGACTGAAGGCCACAACTTCATTAAGCATAATATGCCAAGCTGAATTATCTGTCCACTATCAGATAAATTGCTGTAACCTTGAACCTGACAGACATCCTAAGTATCTTGCTTTTCACTACTACTTTCTCCTACAATCAACCACCACTAAGATCTGATAATTCCACCTCCTCAACGGGGCTTAATTTATTTCCCCCTCTCTATTTTCACTGTCATTCCTCTGGCTCAGGTCTTTTTTACCTTCTCTTTGCACAACTTATTCATTTACGCTTTTGTTCAATTATTCATGTGCTCGTGTATTTATTTATTCAATGATATACCAAACAAGTATTGAGGATACATTATATATTCTAGATTGCTAAGTGGAATAAAATCAAAACATTATATTTTCTTCAATATGCTTCTTCATTATATTTTCTTCAATAATGTTTCAATATAATGTTTCTTCAATATATATTACCTCAAAGAACCTTTATTATAATGGGAAGAGAAAAAAAAAAGAACAGGTCTTGGTGATAATAATTATAAAGTTGAACATAATGACAAAGATGGGCATGGAGTGGCAACTAGGGAAGCATGTAAGAGTAGTAAAATCAGACCAAAGGCCAGACTGAGATATCTGGAAGAAGCAATGTCCTATGTGAAACCTATAGAACTAGTAGGCATGGCAAGGGCAGAGGTGGTATAGATTGCATTACAGGCAACAATATTCTCCCTGCAGTACTGCAGTACTCACACTTTTTGCCATATGGCCTTGGAGTTTCTCCCTTAGAGAAGGTAGGGTCTATTTCCCCCATTCTCTACTCTGATAATGCACTTTTCATTTGGTTTGACTAATTATAGGCAGAAGCAATAATAGTCCAGTTTAGTGACGGGGTCTTCGGAGATCTTGCATGTTTCCGTATTCTCTCTTGCACCTCTACCATCACCATGGAATGAACATTCTCAGGATAACCCACAGGCACCATGGGGAGAAGGGAAGGAAGGTGGGGAAAGGCCTAACCTAAATAAGCTAATTCCTTCTCAACTCCCAGATTTGTGTGCATAAATCCCACTCATATTCTGTGGTTGTCCTGTAAGGAACAGTTGCAAACTAATTCAGGATGTTGGGTGTTGGAGGTGATATTTCAGGCAAAAGGAAGAGTAATTACAATGGATGTAGAGAGAAGGTGAGAGATACAAAGGATGGTATGGAAGATATACATGTGATACTGTACACTCTAGAGACATAATGAGTACAGTGAGGGAGATCTCAGTCCATACTTTTGATGGGGTAGTTAGATATTCATAACTTCAGTAGTACCTTTAATTGTATTTTTTGTGTTTTGTCTTGTTTCCTTTTTTTTTTTTTTTTAGGGATGATTAGGAAAATTAATCTGCATGAAGATATGCTGAGTTTGGGTGTCTATGAGACATTAAGTTGGAAGAATTCAGTACAGTGTTTGAAATATGGATGTACTACTCAAGAAAAAAGTTCACTTTAAACTAGACATTTGTCAGATGGTTTGGAGACAGATAAGAAAGAACTCATAGAAAGAGAGCATCATAGTTTAATGTGGCAATAGGGGTACGATGAGAGATAAAATAAATAGGCTTAAAAGGCACTGTCAGAGAGGTACAAGAAAAACAAGATAAAACAGAGTAACACGATGAAAATAGAAGATACAGGTACAGAGATTATTATTTGATAAGCGCTATTCTAAACACTTTATAAATATACATGCATTTAATCACCCCTACATTCTTGTGAAGTAGCTACAATTATACAATTCTGTATTATCATTTTCCATGCTGGAAAATGAAGTGGAGAAGGGCTAAGAAAAGAACACTGGAACTTGAGTTTATAGTTCATGTACTTAATTGCCATGTGGACAAGGAAAGAAATAGGTCTGAAAAAAGAAAAAGAAGAAAAAAAAAAAAAAAAAAAAAAAAAGGAATGATCAGCATCACTAATCCTGCAGGTTACATAAGGGTCTAGAAAAACTTCATTTGGTTTCACAAAAAAGAAGACATGAATAACTTTTGTGAGAACAGTTTCTACAGGAAGATGAAGTTAGAAGCAGATGTTGATGTTGCTGAGAATTTTTTTGTGTCAGCTTCCCTGACTCGGAATCCCCCAGCCCTTCTATCCAGATTAGGGGTTTCCAGAATGAGACACTGAGACCCTATTTAGGATACAAGATACTTATCTGAGATCCATTCTCAAAAGAAGATGGAAGAAGTTAGATAGGGAAAAAAGGAGAGGTTAAACAGTGATGCAGACCTGAAAAAGTTTCAGCCAATCTCATAGGGACGTCTGGAGTAATGGCTATTAAAGTTGCTCTACACTGATGGAGAATGGCTTGGGCTTATAATCACTCTGGCCTTAGTCACCAGACATAGGTTGCTGCAGTCACGAACAAGGATGCTGTTGTAACTAGAGCAGACCTTTAAAGAGCTAACGGCTGGAAGCCATGTGCACCCGAAACTACATACATAAATTCTTTGAAGAGGGGTGAGTTGACATCCTGCATTTACACCACAGCTTCCCACAATCGTTTAAGCTTCTATTGCTTTATACTAAACCTTACTATTTAGATAATCAGAGCCCCCCCCCAATGATGCATTAGCCTTAAGCAACTTTTCCATTGTATTTTAATTATTTCCCTGATGCCTGTCTCTTTAATAGAGATCAATAGCATCCTGAGGTCAAGGGCTTTATATTTTCATTTTGTTTTCTTCAGCATTTCATAGAACATATGACTCATAATAAAATGTGCTGATAATTGAATAAGAAGGGTATTTGAAATAGGTATTAAAGAATGACTAAGTGATTGAAAGAGCACAGAAATAAAGGCTAGATAGCTTTCATGCTAATTAAACTTGCAATCACTATTCTATTTTCTTTAGTGTTTTTTTTTTCTAAGTATATAAATGAACAACTTACATTATTCACTGAACTGTAAAGGCTTGATCACTTTCTTAAGCAGAAGTCTCTCCAAAAACAATTGGGACAAAAAATTAAATGTATATAATTCATTCAAACATAAATGTTTTAGTATTCATTTTCAATGATTTTTTTTAAAATTTCAGACTAATTGTAACAACTAGGTTACAATGTTTGCATATAGGTAGAGTCCCTGTTGTAGTTATGTCCTGCATTCAGGTGGTGTACCATATACCTCTACATTGCACCCATTAAGTGAGAGGACTCCAGTACCCTTCCCTCATTCCTCTCCCCCTTCCTCCTTTGCCCTCCCCCTATCTTGAATTGAATTAAGTTTTTCTCTTTTATGGACATGTATTAGATTATCTGCTAGCTTCATATTAGTATTGCATACATTGGATATGTGCTTTTACATTCTTGTGATATTTAACTAAGAAGAATGTTATTCAACTCCATCAAGGTTAATACAAAACATATAAAGCCACTATCTTTTTATGGCTGAATAGTATTCCATGGTATACATGTACCACAGCTAACTAATCCCTTCCTGAGTTGATGGGCATTGAAGTTGTTTCCACATTTTGGCAATTGTAAATTGAGCTGTGATAATTAATCTAGTGCAAATGTCCTTTTAAGAAAATGATTTTTTTCCTTTGGGTAGATACCTAGTAATGGGATGATCAGATCAAATAAAAGATCTATTTTGAGTTCTTTGAGGGTTCTCCATCTTTCTTTCCAAAGTGGTTGTATTAGTTTGCAGTCCCACCCACAGTGAAAGTGTTCCTTTCTCTCCACGTCCATGCTAGCATCTGCAGCTTTTGGACTTTGTGATGTGGGCTATTCTCACTGGTTAGGTGATATCTCAGGGTGGTTTTGATTTGCATTTCTCTGATGATTAGGGAAGATGAGCATTTTTTAATATGTTAGCCATTTGTCTGTCTTCTTCAGAGAAAGTTTTGTTCATGTCTTTGGCCCACATATAAATGGGGTTGTTTGATCTTTTTGTTGTTGTTGATTAATTTGAGTTCTTTGTAGATTCCAGTTATCAACCCTTTTTCAGATTGGTAACAATACAAATATCTTTTCCCATACTGAAGGTGGTCTATTTCATCTAACTTTTGTGTCCTTAACTATGCAGAAGCTTTTTAGCTTAATTAAGTCCCATTTGTTTATTTTTGTTGTAGTTGTGATTGCCCCTCAAGTCTTCTTCGTAAAATCTTTCCCCAAGCTGACATCCTTATGAATTTTTCCTATGTTCTCTTCCAGGATTTTTATCATTTTATCTCTTCATTTTAAATCTTTCATCCATCTTGAGTTAATTTTTGTAAGTGGTAAAAGATGAGGTTCAGCTTTAGTCTTTTGCATGTGGTCATCCAGTTTTTCCAGCACCATTTGTTGAATAGGAATTCTTTTCCCCCGGCATATGGTTGTGTTGCATTTATCGAAGATCAGATGGTAACAAGAGACTGGCTTCATCTCTTGGCTTTCTATTTGATTCCATATGTCTATGTCTCCATTTTAATGCAAATACCATGCTGTTTCAATCATTGTGGACTTGTAATATAACCTAAACTCTGGTAGAATGATGACTCTGGCATTTTTATCACTAAAAATAGCCTTGGCTTTACAGGGTTGTTTTTTTTTGTTTGTTTGTTTGTTTTTTTTTTTTTTTTTTGGTCCCATAAAAATCAAGGAATTTTTTTTTCTAGTACATCAAAGAACGATGTTGGTATTTTAATGGAGATTACATTAAATCTGTAGATTGCTTTGGGTAGTATTGACATTTTAATAATGTTGATTTTCCAGCCAAGAGAATAGTATGCTCTTCCATTTGTTAATGTCTTCTGCTATTTCTCATCTTAGTGTTTCATAATTTTCTTTGCAGAGATCCTTCCTATTTTTCCTTAGGTATAATCCTAGGTGTTATATTTTCTTTGATGCTACTATGAAGGGAATTCTGTCTTTAATTTGCTTCTCAACTTAGCTATCTTGGCATATACAAAGGCTACTGATTTGCAGACATCAATTTTATACCCTGAGACATTATTGTACGTCTTGATCCCTTCCAGGAGTCTCTAGGGTTTTCTAAATATAAGATCATATCATCATTAAAGAGAGTTTGATCTCCTCTGCCCCCATTTGGATGTCCTTTATATTCTTCTCTTGCCTTATTACATTGGCTAGAACTTCCAGCACTATGTTGAATAGTAGTGGCAATGGAGAATATCATTGTCTGGTACCAGTTTTAAATGAGAAAGCTTTCAGTTTTAGTCTATTCAGTATTATTTTAGCTGTGTGTTTTTCATGAATTGCTACAATCAGTTTAATAAATGTGCCACCTATGCCTATATTCTTAAGGGTTCTTGTCATAAAAGGATGCTATATTTTATAAAATTATTTTGCTGTACCTATTGAGAGGATGATATGATCTTTGTTTTTGCTTCTAGTGATATGGTGAATTACATTTATTGATTGGCATATCTTAAACCAGCCTTGTATCCTTGGAATAAATGCTACTTGATCCTGATGTACATTTTTCTTAAGGTTTATCTATAATCTTTTGCTAAGATTCTATGGTGTTTTTGCATCAATATTCAAAATAGGTCTGCTGTTTGTTTTTTTAGTTTTTTAGTTGTGTCCTTCCCTGGTGTTAGTATCAGGGTGATGTTTGCTTCAGATAACATATTAGGGAATATTCCTTCCTTCTCAATCTTTTGAAGTAGGTTCTATAGTATAGGTACAAGCTATTCATTGACAGTTTGATAGAATCCTGGTGTGAAGCTGTCTGGTCCAGGGCTTGTTGCTGTTGTTGTTGTTGGAAGCTTTTTTATTGTTTCTTCAATCTCATTGCTTGACATTGATCTTTTCAAGAGATTCATTGCTTCCCAGTTATGTCTAGAAAAATGTGACTCCAGGTATTGGTTCATTTTCTCCACATTGGCAAATTTCTGGGTGTAGTGATAATCACTGTATCATTGAGGTATCTATAGTTATTTTCCCTTTTTTCATTTCTGATTGAGGTTACTAGAGATCTTATTTTTCTGTTTCCAGTTAATGTGATCAACAGTTTATGGATATGGTTTATCTTTTAGAAGAACCAACATTTTATTTTATTCATTTCCTAAATGATTCTTTTATTTTCAGTTTCAATTATTTCTGACTTACTTTTGCCTATTTTTTTTCTTCTGTTAGGTTTTAGATTGGATTTCTCTTCCTTTCCCATTTGTTGAGATGACTCATTAGTATGTTGACATGCTCTCCTTCTGTTTTTCAGATGTAGCTGTCTAATGCAATGAATATCCATCTTACGACTGCTTTTGCAGTATTCCACAAGTTTAGGTACCATGTGGTTTCAATGTTATATTCAAGGAATTTAATAATTTCCTCCTTTATTTCCTCCTTAAACCAACTGTCATTTAGCATAAGGTTATTTAGTTTCCATGCCTTTGTGTGGGGATGAAAATTTTTGTTGAAGTTGAGTTCTACCTTTATTGCCTTGTGGTCTGAAATGATACAATGTAAAATTTCAATTGTTACAATTTTGTTAGGGTTTTATTTGAGTCCTAAGATATGATTTATTTTTGTATGTGATTCATGGGATGATAAGAAGAACTTATATTCTTTAGCTTTTGGTTGGTATGTTCTGTATACATCTCAAGCTCAATTGTTCTAGGGTCACATTTAAGTACCTTGTTTCTTTGTTTAGTTTCTGTTTAGAGGATCTGTCCAGTTCTGTCAGAGGGGTGTTAAAGACCCCAATTATTAGAATGTTGTACAGTATCATGTTATTCAGAACAAATAGGGTCCATTTCATAAGTCTGGGATCATTTAAGTTGGATGCATAAGTATTTAGAATCGAAACACCCTCTTGACATATTATTCCCTTGATCAATATGAAGTGACCATCTTCATCTTTCTTAACTTTAGTTTCTTTAAATCCACTTGTATCTGAAAATAAGATAGTGACCCCTCCTTTCTTCTTATTTCCATTTTCCTGAAATATTATTTTCTAATCCTTAACCTTGAGTAATATTTTGTCCTTCTAGGTCAGCTTTGTTTTCTGGAAATACCATACATGTGGCTTGTGTTTTTTTTGTCCAATCAACCGGTCTGTGCCTCTTCAGTGAGTAATTCAACCTCTTTAATTTTTTGAGAGAACTGATAAGTGTGGTGGAATTCTATTCATCTTATTTGGTAAAAGTTGGTTGCTTAGTTTTATCTTTTGTGCCGTTGGGGAAGCTATATTTTGTCCTTTATATTCTGGGTATTTACTTTGCTGGTGGTCCTTTGTGATGGTCAGTGTGGAGAACAGGTCTGAGTATTTCCCATTGAGCTGGTCTTGTAGTGACAAATTTTCTGAATGTTTTTATGTCAGTAAAAGATTTGATTTCTCCATAGAATTTGAAGGTTAGTTTAGCAGGATATAGAATTCTTGGCTGGAAATTGTTTTGTTTAAGTAGGTTAAAGGTAGATGACCTTCCCTTCTCACTTGGAAAGATTCAGCTGAAAATTCCCTTGTCACACTGATGGATCTGCCCCTGTAGGTCAATTGGCACTTAGTCCTGAATGCTTGTAAAATTTTCACTTTCATCTTGATTTTGGATAGGTTTATTACAAGTTGTTTTGCAGATGTTCTATTTGTGTTAAGATGACCCAGGGTTTGTTATCCCACTAAAAGGATACTTGCACTAGATTGTTTATCACAGCTCAATTTACAATCACCAAGATGTGGAAACAACCTAAATGCCCACCTACCCAGAAATGAATTAATAAGCTGTGGTATATGTATACCATGGAATACTATTCAGCCATAAATAGATGGTAACTTTACATCTTTTATTAACCTGGATGGAATTGAAACACATTCTTCTTAATAAAGTATCACAAGAATAGAAAAGCAACTATCCAATGAATTCAATGCTAATATAAAGTACATGATCTAATTCATGACCATAGAGGAGAAAAACTCATTTCAATTCAAGTTAGGGGAGGGGGAATGAGGGAAGAAGAAAGGGGAGAGAAAGGGATTTGAGGTGCTTCCACTTAATGGGCACAATGTAGGGGTGTATAGTACACCTTTTGGATGCAGGATACAACTATAAGATGGACCCTACCTAACAGGAAAATATATTATAAACTATTTTTTTGTACCCTCATATTAACCTGAAATAAAAAAAAAAATGCACATTTACCATATGTGCCCTAGATCTACTGAATCAGAACAACAACAACAAAAAAAACTAAATTGTCTTTGTAAATTTTATGTGCTTAATTTCAAAGTACAATTAGAAAATAAAGATAACATTTTCAAAGAAGTTTCTTTTAAAATATAAAATAATTTTCTATTTGTAATTAATAAAATGTTAAACATTCTTTTCTGCCTATTTTTTCCTGGGTTTTGTGCTATACTAGCCTATATTTTGGTTCTTTTTCTACAAATGAAATAAGAATTTACAAATTTTAATATATTAATTAATTAATTAATATACTTAAAGTACTTTGTTTTGTACCTTAAATGACACCTTTCCATTTATGCCAAACTTCCCAACATTTATTTCAGCTTCTATTTCTCAGAACCTAAATACTTGGATAATCAGTCTTTTCCCCCTGATTGACACATAAATTGTTAGTAATATTTCCATGATATTTCAATTTTCTTTGATGTCTATCTTTGTAATAGATCAGCAGCATCTTGAAGACAAAGTATTTATCTTTTTATCTTATTTTCTTTAGAATCAAACAGAACATATGACTCATAATAAAATGTGTTGATAATATATCAAAATGTCTTTATTTAGCAAAATGACTGCCTTTTTTATCTCCATATTTCCAGCATCTTGCATCATGTTTGACCCAAAGTGTTTCTAAATAAATGTTTTCTGAAACTCAATGAAAACAGAATCAAAATCATGATAAGAATTTTAAACAATTAGAGATCAAGGGGGGAAATAACAGACTCAAGAATATAAAGCAAGCATATAAGACCTGTATTTTATTGTTCTTTCTTCAAATATTAGATTACAAATGATGTTTCTCATCACTGAAATAGGTTTTTACTCATAAAGTCCAAATGATGATTCAGAATGCAGATCTGAGATTGCCTACTTCTTCTTTTCAGATGAGAATATAAAGTTGTGTAGTTAATTTGTGGTAAACAGAGGGCTGGAAATTTAATCTCTAAATATCAAATTGACAATCCCTGTATCCTAGTCAAAAACATTAATTATGAGGTACTAACATTTCTATCATCTACTCTTCTAGGACTGTAAAGGACAAAAACATAAAATTGATTCCCTTACTTAGGTTATTACCATGTTTGCATATTCAGCTAATATTTATTTGGTGGCTCTGCAATGTGTGAAACAAAGTTCTTTGTTAATAAGATGAGTGCTTTAAATCAATAAAACTACTTCCATGGTAGATATATTGATGCAGTAAAATATAGCCCTCTCCAAAAACTGTTTGTTTTATGATTTACCCAACTGCTTAGCTAAAATACCCATAGTTCTTATCATCTTATTATTCAAAGCCTGCTCATTTCATTGTCAAATGAAGGTCAAGTTTTATTTATTACAAGGTGCCTAGGATGTTCAAAATTAGAATTTCATGTCTGGAATCACTTCTAAGTTAAGCCATGTTCAAGTTTTGAAATTTCTCTGTTATTATTTCTTTGAATAAACTTTCTACCCCAACCTTTCTCTCTACCTTCTGTTTATGCCAATAATTCCTTGATTTGCTCTTTTGATGCTCTTTTCTAGATATTGTAGATGTACTTCATTTTTATGTATTATTTTCTATTCTAATTCTGTATTTCAAATTTCCTATCTTCAGTCTAATACTTTTTGTCTGTGTGGTCATTTCTGATATTAAGAGACTCTGACACATTTCTTATGCTGTCTATTAAATTGTTAAGCTCTAGAATTTTAAAAAGTATTTCAATCTATGTTAAATTTCTCTGATACTCTTCAGAATTCTTTCTCTGCGTTATCTTGAAGTTCATTGAGCTTCTTCAGAAAAGCTATCTTGAATTCTTTGAAAGGTCACCTATCTCCATCACTCTGGGATTGGTCCCTGGTGCCTTTTTTAGTTTGTGTGGTAAGGTCATGTCATTCTGAATGTTCTTGATGTCTGAATTTTCTGAATGCTCATAACATTACTTGGCATTGAAGAGTTATTTTAATTATCACAGTTTGGGCTTATTTAAACTTGTCATCTTTAGAAGGCTCTCCCGACATTCAAACAGAATTGAGCATTGTCACTGCAGCTGTGTCATCACAGGGGGTGCACCAAGCCCAGTAATTCTTGGCTCCCAATACACTCCTGGTTTTACCATCTTGGAGATCTTAGGCAAAATATAAGAGAATTTCCTGGATTATCAGGCAAACTGTCCCACTTCCTCCCTTTACGCTCTATTCTGGGCTGCTAGATTTGGAAGAGGAGTGACATGAGCATTCTTTCAAGGCCACCAGCATCAAGTCACACCTGAAGCCAGCCTAATCTCACTCAAAGCCAGTGGTGACTGTTGCCTACCTACCCCTGCTGTTTATTCAAAGTCTAAGGGCTCTTTACTCAGCAGGTATTAAATCCTTCCAAGATTGGGTCCTTCCCTTCAAGGCAGCATATTTCCTTCTGACCCAGGCATAGTCTAGAAAAGCCATCCAGGATCTAGGATCCAGACTCAGGGTCCTTGGGAGTCTGCTTACTGCTTTATTTTGTACCCAAGTTACAAAACAAAGTCCTTTGAGCTCTTCTCTTTCCCTTTCTGTAGTGAAAAAGATTCTTCCTGAGTGACTCTGCCTGTAGCAGGAAGAGAGATGGCACAGGTGTTGGTTTGGCTGCATTGTTGATGTCTCACTGGGTTATGTACATCCCAAGTCCACTAGCTGTGAACCAGCACAGCTGTAGGAAGTGTCCAAGGCATGCAACCTTGGTGGCCTGCCTGGCTTATAAATTTAGTCCAGGCCCCAGGGCTGCTTTCTGTCAACTAGTAGTGGGAACAATGAGAACTCAGGCTTTAAGGCAGATAATTCCATATGGCTGGGCTGTTTTAAATGCTCCCTCTGGACACTGGTAGAAATCTGCCCTGTGCTGTTTCCTTGTGTCAGGGAATCCCGGAATTTCAATTCAAAGCCCCACAATCGCTTCACTCCCCTTCCCTTGGGCATGCAGATTTTCTTTCTACTGGACTTGCTGGCACCACACTGCTGGTGCAGCACTGCCGGGTATGTAGGCAAAGGAATATCGTCTTTTTTACCCTCTTCTGTGCCTGTTTCCTTGATATAGTGTCAAAACGAGGTAATATGATTGCTCACCTGATTGTTGGCTCCTTCTGAAGGTGCTTGCTTGCATGGATAGTTGTAGAATTAGGTGTTCATGGGGAGAGATGATGGATCACTGGAGGTTTGCATGTGGCTGTCTTGCGTTTATCCCTACTTTGAAGTCTATACATAAAACAAGGGTCTACCTAGATAATTTCTAAGTTATTCTCCTGCTTAAAAGTTGTATGGACTAGAGGATGTTTTTCCCAACCTTATCCTTTCCTTTCTTATTCCCTATAGCATTTTATATCTATTACCATATAATTTGGTGCTTGGGAAATAATCTAATTTCATGTGAGTTTCTTTTTATGTATTGCTTTTATCCATGTATTGTTTAATAAGCCAAACTGAAAATTCTTCAAAGGAAGGCTTCTACTTAAGTTCCATTATTAATTCTCTCTCTCTTTCATTGATGAATAATATTAAAAATACACCTAACACTTGTGGGTTCATTTAATAAAGCTAATGCTCAAAAGTTAAGCTTGCAAAACAATTAAATGATGATTATTAACAATGTTGTACAAAGGAACTGAATGCTTTGCCAAAGAATTAACAAGTGTGCAGAATTGTCAGAACTTGTCATTGTTTTCTCCCCGTAAACAGATGTGACCAGAGGGGCTTCCTAAAAACAATATGCCAGTGACACTTCTCAGCTCTCCCTTTTTAAGAACTACCCTGAAAGAATAAATAATAAAGTTTATTCTACCAATGTCAACCCCTGAGAAGAGGAGGAGAAGGAGGAAGAAGAGGTGGAGGAGGAGGAAGAGGAAGAGGAAGAGGTGGAGGAGGAGAAGGAGGAGGAAGAGGTGGAGGAGGAGGAGGAGGAGGAGGAGGTGGAGGAGGAGGAGGAAGAGGAGGAAGAGGTGGAGGAGGAGGAGGAGGAGGTGGAGGAGGAAGAGGAGGAGGAAGAGGTGGAGGAGGAGGAGGAGGAAGAGGAAGAGGTGGAGGAGGAGGAGGAGGAGAAGGAGGAGGAAGAGGTGGAGAAGGAGGAGGAGGAGGAGGAGGTGGAGGAGGAGGAGGAGGAGGTGGAGGAGGAAGAGGAGGAGGAAGAAGACCACGAGGCAGCTCAAGACGATCAGGGGGAGGAAGAGTTCGCTCAGGAGGAGGAGGAGGAGGCCGCGG